>CM043355.1:2383883-2441383 GCA_023718395.1 Leucaspius delineatus
AAAATAATTTTGTTCCATTTTTGTTGATGATCTATCCTGCTTTACCTGAACAGTGTGTATAAATGCAAGTAAAATTATCATCACATATAAGTTAAATTTCATATTGTTTTTCGATATGAATATGTTTAGGAGAGTTGTAGATTCACAAAAAAAACCCTCAAATATTCAGTGTATAAACTTTACAGTATTGCTCTATTGCGGGGGAGAAACATTTCCTAATTTCATTTCTGCATATAGTTCTCCCTTTTTGCAAGTTCAAACAGGAGTACATGCTTGATTTTGCTTTGTCATTGCCTGAGTTGATTGCATGATCAAATGTCATGTACGTCGTAACGTTCTATATTTACTGAACCACTAGAACTGCTAAAAGCTTAAAAGGATTGAATATGCATGCAAATAAATTATTATTTGTTTTGTCTTATTGAACTTTCTCAGCTCATCTAAAAAATTATGTTATATGCAAATCATACACTAATTATTTGTTATAACTTTTGACGTTTGCCTCAAAAACAGGATGTACACTCATAAACATGAAAAATAAAATGACTTTAGCAGTTAAATCTGTTTTTAAACACTGAAAGACTGGTAAAAGACGAATGTACAATGTGGGCAGGTTGTCTAACAGGATTTGTTTCCAGGTATGTGTTTGTACTTAAAATGTGCTTTTGAAATCCTACGAAGGCTACATGGCGCGTCCTTCGAAGGATGCAGCCTTCACATTGACTATCACACGCTGATCTGATTGAATACTCAGCAATGGTGTCGACTTATGAATTCACACATAGTTTGTCTTAAAGCATATTAAAAACACCACAAACAACATTAAAAGCTGCATGTTCACCACAGGGGGCTTTAAAGTGTAGCCGAAATATAATGTCATAGATTAACCACAAGAGGGAGTGATACTACAAGACATTAATGACTGGTGACTTCTTGTTTCTCCACAGCCTTGTCCTTCAGTCCTTCACTCGACACCGATCAGAGCACAGGTTATATCAGAGTTCAGAACAGGACAGAAGATGCACAGAAATCAACCAAATATCACATACTTCAACAACAGTGCATCTAGCGTTATCAAAGCGATAGTTCACCCCAAAATATGAATTCTGTCATCATATACTAATGACATTCCAAAGCAAGAAGATATTGTGAAGAATCTTGGTAACTAAACATTTTTGGTTCCCATTCACTACCATTGTATTTTGTTGTCCATAAAATGACCAATAAATGGGATCGGAATCTGTTCATTCTTCAGAATATCTTCTTTTATGCTCCACAGAAGAAAGAAAGTCATACAGTTTTGGAACAACATGGGAGTCATCATAATGAATCTTTGGGCTATCATTATCATCATTATTACTTATATGTTGCACTCCTTAAAATATAATTAAGGCTTTAATTTATTGTAATGTTTTCAAACGTAAAATAAGCTTTAATCTCAGTGTCAAAATCATCTTGTTCTGCACTGCACACCTTTCCTTTACAAAGAGCTTTTTGCACTTCAAAACACACTGCACATAACATACATTTTATTATTATTACATTTTTAATATACAAAGCAAACATATATTTGTTTTGCGTAATTCTCTACTTTTTTCTCTAAATTGTATTGAATTGTATCGCATTACTGCTGAATGCCTGAGCCTCAACCAAATGCATTTCAATGCACAAATTGTCTTTAACATTTGTATGACAAGTAAATAAACTTGACATGACCAGCAAAATAACTGTTAAAATGACTGTAATTACTGGGCAGCAGCCTATATACTCCTTAATAAATGAAGATAAATATGTGCACTGATGAAGCCAGCAGTGTTGAGTTATGAGCTTTGGGTTCGGCTCTGGACAGTCATGCTGTCGAACCGGTTCGTCCAGTTCAGAAGAACAAAAAATGGAACCGCAACTATTTGGAGAAGTCGAGTGACGGAGAGAAGCATCGAGGAGAGCTCAGCGCGGAGGTACGGTCGCTTTAATCCGGGTTTATGGGCTTAAAAGGCTGTTTTATACATGTAATTAAAGGCTTTGTTGATGTGTTGAGAACAAGACAGTCACATAGAGTTTTTTTTTTTTAAATGAAAACTGAGTAATGTATCAGACTTTATATATTCAGCTCTGGGTTACACTTTATTTTACGGTGTCATTGGTACAGTGTAATTATATATTTAATTACTGAGTATTATTAATTAGCAACATGTACTCGCTATAGGATTAGCGTTCGCTGCATGTAATTATACATCATTTAGCCAACTGATATTATTATGTAACAATGAAGCTGTGAAATAAAGTGTTGCCCAGTTCTCTCGTGAAAACATGGAGGATGAGGATGCTTTACTTCGCTCTGTCATGTTCTTCTGTTAAACCCCATCTGACACTTTACAACAGCTGCCAATCATATCCACATCAGATATTTGTAGGATTAAACACATGCTCCCCACAGGACAAAAACATGTTCTCAGAACCTTTTGCTCAAGTTATGTTCAAAACTTCCATGTCAAGTCAAGTCATCTTCATTTATATAGCGCTTTTAACAATGTAGATTGTCTCAAAGCAGCTTTAATATATGTGTTATATATATTTTTAAATGTTTATTATTGGTTATGGGAACATTCCATTGTATCATTCTTCAAACGTTATGGAAACGTTACATTTGAATGTTCTCTGAGCGTTCTAAAACAAGCAGTGACGTGTCACTGAAGTCCAGATCACTTTGAACGAACATTCTATTAAAGTGACGCTTTTTTATTAATATTCGATGCACTTTACGCTCTTTATGCCAAATAAAGCAATAACTGTAATGCACACAATGCTCCAGACAGTGGGATGAAGCAACAGTCATAATGAGTGAGTTACAAGGAAAATTAGGGACGAGTTTATGGAAAACAGCGTCATATGAAAAGCCCAGATATGCAAACTAATGCAACAGACAAAGAGGACCAGGCAGAGAAGAGGGTTTCATGTGAAGCGTTCATGGGTAATACTTTATTTCCTCTGTTCACCTGGTTTTGTTTTCTTTCTTTTCTTTCATGCTTGCATGTCATGTGGGTTCAGGGTTTCGGGATCTTTCCTCTGATGTGTGTGTGTGTGTGTGTGTGTGTAAGATCTCATTCAGGAAGAATCTCACACACACACACACACACACACACACACACACACACACACACACACACACACACACACACACACACCAGCTCTTTTGTTAGTCGTTGACTCATGCTGTATTGTGAAGGGATTTGTGATGTCTGTGACTCACTCGGTCAAAAGAGCGTCAAGAGGAGAGTCTGATCCCAGATCAGAGATACAGAGTCACTCACTCCCAGTAACTCACACTGAAGCTCTGGAGAACTGATATAATAGCATAGCTTTCTTTAACAGCATTGGAGAAATACAGTACTTAAGATGCAGATTGTGTAATATATTGGGACTTGTGTTCAGCGAATAGCTTACGTCTGGAATTAAGTTTGTTTGTCTTACAATTGTTCTTGTTTCCAGCATACATCTAAGAAATGTGTAGCGATTTATGCTTTTATAAACACAGTACTGTTCAAAAGTTTGGGGTCGTGAGCATAGGCGTCGATTTCGGGGGGGGACGGGGGGGACGTGTACCCACCAGTTTTCCTCATGAGTCATTTTGTACCCACCACTTTTAACTTCCGTCCATATTAATTTGACTTTTGGTTCGATTTTTTGACAGTTTTCAGTGGTTGTGAGGAGCATGAGAGAGAAATTTGGTAATCATTGTCTGACCCAACAAAAAAACATTATAATATTCGTTTTATTTTATTTTCCATGTTCGCATTTATGAGGGAAAAAAGTTTACGGTTACGGAGGAAAGCGGTCTGAAAGCGGCACTAAAAGACTGCTTTAAAACTTTCACAGACACCTCAAACAGAACAGCTGCCTTTCTTTAAAGTGAATTTCGTTTTGTATTAATTATATCTTAATTTTAATCAGTGTTTCATGAACCAATTGCCTGGATTTAATAGCCTATATAGCTAAAAAGTAAATATAGCAGAATCATACGGTGACGCATTGCTGCCACATATTATTTTTTCACCTCAATTATGTCTAATAACGAAATCTTATGTCGTTTTAAAATAACGATGCATTTTAATTGTTTATTAATGAGCTAGTCTTTTCTAAATCAGTGTAGGCTGCCTGCATACATATCTCCACATCTCCGCTGTAATGTAGCCAAGATGCGCCTTTTATACGGACAGGATTACATAATCAGATGGTAGCTACCGTAACTTGCTTTCGATTGGATTTCGATTTTCGTTGGTGGACATTTTTTTTATTAACTTTATTGTTATATTTCTCATGTCTGTGAGGCTTGTCTATACACTGTTTGTCAGTTCATTTTTGAGGCGCGGTCCATTTCACAGAAATCATGAAAGCGCGCCCTGTTCGTTTTCTTTTATTTTACAAAGGCACACCGTTTTGTTGTGAGTTTACACAAGTAAACGTAGTTGCGACTGATGTATTATTATTTTCTGTATGACCAGAAATGGAGTAGGTTTCAACTGTTGATAGGAAAATGCGAGTGATGGCACCGGCGCCTTCATCCATGTCATATTGCGCGCTCCATACTCCGCACAAACACTCGGATATACGCTTCATAACAACAAACATTTAGGTTAACGTTAGAGCGAGCGGCCATGCCAGACGTATAATCATCTTCATGTTTAACTAATCAAATTCTGTTGCATTTTCTTGCGTCTGTTTGAAAAGGGTCGTCTGAAACACTTATAGCTACAGATAAACGCCAAACGCTGGTGTTTTTCTTTAAACAAATTCGTTTAGGCTTTAAAATAAATATTTTTTATGGGCTAATTAATGCCACAATAATTTGTTTATTTTATTGGCTAATTGTATTTTTTAATTTTTGTTTTGCATTGAATACCATTGAATATTTTCATCGAATGCATTGAATATTTGCTGTGCACCGCTATGCCATCCTCCCATAGAAAGACACGAGCCACCTATTTTAAATAATAAAGGGTTTCTATGGAAGGAAAACGCTTAATGTATAATTAAATGCATTGCGTTCATATTCTTTATCACTGAAGCTTTTTCTTTATTACAAGGGTGTATCATTCCTTTAAAAAAGGGACTGTTTATAAGGTGACAATCCGTTATACATCTTAATTAAACAAAATAAGAACACAATGTTGTAAAAAATAAACAACTTAGTCTATGTTCTGTTAGATGTGTTTTGACTACTTTTTGTTTAATTATATCTCTAATGGAGATATAGCCTAGCCTATTAACAAAAATAAATCTTATTAGGCCTATATAATATATAATATTAAAAAAACGTATAGGCTATATGAAATATAAAAAAGCCAATATAAAATATATTTTCAAAAAGATTAATTCATTGATTAATTTTGCATGATTGGGGGCTGATACTATTTGCTTAAGGTTTTTGAGCGTGTGATAAAGATACACATTCACATTCACGGCGTATTTAGACACATTTAGACGCATTCATAATCATTACTTTTACGAAGTGGACGAGCGTAGCGGAATATTCAGAAATGTGCTCTCCACTCTGATCGGAACAAACCCGAACCTCACTGTCTGCTGAACTTACGCAGAAACATCAAAATATGACCAGCTTTTAAAAATGCTTTTTAAAACTAAGCACTATTTTAGCACAAATTATGAGGTTATTGGCGATTTTTTTGTATAATTATTGATTATTTTTTAATCAAATTATTAATTATCAATTTTTTTTTTTTTTTTTTTGAAAGTTTTGGGTGGGCCTGTTGAAAAGTGGGGCCGTGTCTGAGCTACAGGACATCGTATTATAACCTGCGCGAAAGAGAGAAAAAAATGAATGCGTCATTGTACCCAGCACTTCTGAAAATGCACTTCCAAATGCGTCTCTGTCCCCACCACATTTCAAACCAAACTGACGCCCATGGTCGTGAGATTCTTCTAATGTGCCTGAAAGAGTCTGCGTTTATTTGATCAAAAATACAGTAAAACAGTGAAATATTATTGTAATGTAAATCATCTGTTTTCTATGTGAATATACAGTAAAGTGTAATTTATTCCTGTGATCAAAGCTGAATGTTCAGCATCATTACTCCAGTCTTCAGTGTCACATGATCCTTCAGAAATCAGCATAATATGAGGATCTGATGATCAAGAAACATTTATGATTATTATCAGTGTTGAAAACAGTTCATATTTCTGTGGAAACTGATGCATTTTATTTCTCAGGACTCTTTGTTGAAGAGAAAGTTTAAAAGAACAGCATTTATTTGAAATAGAATATTTTGTAACATGTCTTTATGGTCACTTTTGACAAATTTACAGTTTTTGACAGTCGCTAGGACACATTTCTCAATACTTAGGTCACTTTTTCACAACTGTTCACACAGTGCGCTCAACAGAAGTATATGTGGGATAAACCGTGGATAGCATTGCTTTGGCACAAAATGCATTCAATGACTACATCTTTCAAATTACACTAATTCACTTTCTCACTTCGACAAATCTCTGTGACAGTGTGCTCATGCTTACACACCATTTTCAAAACTGTCAAACTTAAGTTAAAAACAAAAACATAATAGACCTTATGCGCCAGAGAAACGAGGGCGCCGCCATCTTTAGAATATTGTCTTTTAACTTCCGTTTTTGCGGTCGCTCTGTGTATCTCTATGGCGCTGCTGTCCTGGAGTAATTAGCTCTTGAAGTGGATTTACTTAATAACGAAAGTTATCATGAGGACTGTAATGTTTAAAGCAGATGTCTTAATAAATGTAAGTCGACCGGGAAGATTTTAAAACGAGCCGTTCATTCATAAACACGCAGAATCGCTGCGAAAATACAGACCGGAAGTCAAAAGACAACGAGCGCGGCGCTGAGAAGGGGCGGGGCTACAGAAGGGGCGGGGCTACAGAAGGTCTATACAAAACTGAAGCAATTTGCTACATTTCTACAGTAATATTAATGAAAGATATTTCGAATCTAAAATGCCAAATGCAGAAGACCGAGTAGATTAGCATTCCTGGTGTAGGCTATCTGTTGGTGGATGGTGTGTGTACAAGTTCTTGTATTTTGGGGGGAAAAAAGACATAAATATATTGAAGCACACTGCATCATGCCTGATTCATTCCCGTATAAACATTGTCCTTGTTGACAGAAGAAAACATTGTGTAATGCTAACCTGTTGTTATTGTTTGTGTTTGTGGGTGACAAAGTGTGTTTGTCGGCTGTCAACCTTTGCTAGTGTTACGGAAGAAAGTGTTGATTTGAGACATGTATGAAGGGATTTTGGTATTTTTAGTGCATTTTCAATGTGAAATTAAAGTTTTTTCCAATTGCTAACACACTAAACTGACACACACACACACACACACACACACAGAGCAAAACCTCTTCTCACGTCTCCAAAAGTCTAAACACATTTTCTGCTTTACACACATTTTGCAATTCAAAATGGCACTTTTTAAACACACTGAACACGGTTCTCTGCATAACACACACAATCTGACATAACGTCACATGATTGCCATTTCAAAACACTGCCATTCAAAATGACATGATCTGATTGGCCGATACATGTGTCACCTGACCAACACCTCAACGCTGCTGAACTGTTAACACTTCAGTCTTTTTCAGTTTACTGTTTGTGAGCATACTTGTGTTCAGTCCAGTGTAAATATTTCTGCAGTGCGTATGTTGCACTCACTTATTTGGTGAAAAATATGTTTCAACAGCATGTGTGTGTGTGTGTATCTGCAAATATTTCTGTGCATGTGAACAATCTGAAGAATTTTCTACAATCTGAGCTATTTTAGTATTATGGCGAAGCATATAAAGATGAGAGTGATGTTCATGATGCCAGCAGTGTGTGTTGGTCAGACAAAACTCTGCTAATATGAATGAAGTGTGTGTGTGTCATTCCGTGCAGAACTTTGGTTCTGATAAGGCTATGTGTAGTTTTGCTTCATTCTGCAGGATATATGAGGTGTTTTGCAGTTTGGGAGTGTGGTTTTGTGAATTGTGTTGAGTATTTTGATAAAACCAGCCTAGTTTGGAAAACTGTGTGTTAGCAATTGGAAAAAACTGTAATATCTTCTGTGCCGAGATAAAGTTGGTTAGGAGAACTGTGAAGAGTTGTGAAAAGTGACTCAAGTATTGAGAAATGTGTCATTGTGACAAAAAAACTGTAATGTGTCCTTGATTTTTGAGAGTGTGTGTGTGTGTGTGTGTGTGTGTGTGTGTGTGTGTGTGTGTGTGTGTGTGTGTGTGTGTGTGTGTGTGTGTGTGTGTGTGTGTCGTGCCAAGTCACCTTTATTTATATAGCACTATTTACAACACAGAGTGTTTCAAAGCAGCTTTACAGAGAGAACAGGAAAATAATGAAACAAAGTTTGTTTTATGTGTGTATACACATACACACACACACACACACACACACACACACACACACACACACACACACACACACACACACAGCCGCTCTGGAGAAAACAGTGATGTCATCGTCCTGGTCAGCTCAGGTCTCAGTGTCAATGCAGGCAGATCAATAATATTGCTGAATATTAAGTGTGTGTGTGTGTGATTGGGTGTTTCTGCTAAGGCAACAGACACTGGTTCCACAGGTGAGTGTGTGTGTGTGTGTGTGTGTGTGTGTGTGTGTGTGTGTGTGTGTGTGTGTGTGTGTGTGTGTGTGTGTGTGTGTGTGTGTGTGTGTGTTTCTGGTGTGTGTGTGTGTGTGTGTGTGTGTGTGTGTGTGTGTGTGTGTGTGTGTGTGTGTGTGTGTGTGTGTGTGTGTGTGTGTAATTGGGTGTTTCTGGTGTGTGTGTGTGTGTGTGTGTGTGTGTGTGTGTGTGTGTGTGTGTGTGTGTGTGTGTGTGTGTGTGTGTGTGTGTGTGTGTGTGTGTGTGTGTGTGTAATTGGGTGTTTCTGGTGTGTGTAAGAAATATTCGCTGTATCCAGTTCATCCTGTTCACGTAAATTCACTTTGATCGTGACATCAGAAGCTTTTGTCTGTTTTGTCCAGGCAGACACACACTATAAACACACACGTCACAGTTGTTCTCGTTTTTTCCTTTTCTTTACATGTGTTTGAATGTTGTGAATGTTAGTGGTTGAATGTTGAACTTTAGTGAAATGAGAGCATTTGCATGTGTGTGTCAGTGTGTGTGTGTGTGTGTGTGTGTGTGTGTGAGCTGTTGTCAGCGTTATTATCTGTGTACATGTTCATTTACAGCATTCAGTGTATAAATAGGAAGAAGCCCAGGTGTACTTTATCTCAGATCTGATTTGGCAGTGAAATGACATGTTTCTCGTGGTGTTTCACTGTAAACCTGTCGTCACTCAGAGCCGGGTTACTGACTGACGTCTCCATCACACTCTTACAAATGAAGGTTCGTCATGCTTCCACTGCACAAAAGGTTGTTAATAGCAGAATAATGCTCTTTAGATTATTAAAATATACTTCAGAGTAAGAGAAAATAGTTATTTTAAACTCTGACCGCCTGAAACACTGGTTACACTTTTTATTTCTTCCTGAAATTAGGGGAATATATGAAGAGTTCAGATGCAAAAGCCTCTAAGTGCCATCTGAAATCTTCTTCTAGAATGATAATTTTTATCAAGCTTGTATATTTAAGTTCAGTATTTTCACTTAAATGACAATTCATAGGTAATTAAAAAAAATAAAAATAAAAAACCCCGGAAAACCTTTTTAGCTTCTCAAACACAAATGTAAGACTCAAAAATGTACTTCTGAATCATCCAGTAAGAATTGGCCGTTTCTTGTCAGTTTCACAGCCGAACAAAAAATGTCAAAGGGAGTTTATGTGTGTGTTTGTGTGTGTGTGTTTGTGTTTGTTGCTAGACTGAAAAGAATTGCAAGAACCAGTTTGAGAACCAGACATGACAAAAATGAAGAGGGAGAACAAATAGCAATAAATACTTACACAAGTGCAAATAATGATAGATACTATATATAATTATTATTTACTATGTCTGTGCTGCTAATTAAATGTGTGGGTCACACTGACTCCTAACACAATAGAATTACATGGGAAGTTGTACATTTCTCTCATGTTTAAAACTGTGTAGTCTTTGACAAGCTGCAAGTTTTTGGTTTAGAATAAGGTTTATTAGTTAATGTATTAACTAACATGAACTAGTAGTACATTTGTTACAGTATTTGTTAATCTTTGTTAATGTTACTTGATAAAAATACAGCTCTTCATTGTTCGTTTATGTTATTCACAGTGCAGTAACTAATGTGAACCATTAAGCATTAGTAACATTAACAAAAGATTAATAAATTATGTATAGCTAAATGCGGTTCATTATTAGTCCATGTTAACTAATGTTTTTATTGATTTGAAGTGTTTCTCTTCTTTCGGCCGTTGTGTTCTTCAAGCGCAGATGTGATGGCGTACAGATCCCGGAGCGGAGCTTCCCTACACGGATTTGCTTCAGAAGACCGACGAGCGCCTTTTGAAAACCTCTGAGAACATTCATTTGTGAAACAACTGCATCTGCTCTCAAACCCTCACTTTCCCTCAGTTGATCTGGACGATGTAAGTTTTGACATTATTTATCTATGTATTGAGTGCGCTCAATTAAGAACTAATCAATCAGGCTCTCTGCGTCTTGTAAAGAATGATCGTGATTTTAACGGTAAAAGACCGTAAGTGAAAAACTGTTAATTGGTTAACAGAAAGTTTCCGTACTACTGTATATGCTGTGAATAACTGTGATAGATCTAACCATACATCTAATGTAATTTTACAGTAAAATACCATTAATGTTCATTTTTTTGGAAGTGAAAAAGAACAAGTCATTGTATAATTGAAACCTAATTTGACATTCCCGTAATTCCCTGCGTGACACTTCACATTTGATGTATTTTTGTTGAAATTACTGTTTCTTCATAGTTTTTCTTAGTTTTTTTCTAATCAGTTATGTACATTAGAGGTTTTATGTATTGAGTGCGCTCAATGAAGAACTAATCAATCAGGCTCTTGGCGTCTTGTAAAGAATGATCGTGATTTTAACGGTAAAAGACCGTAAGTGAAAAACAGTTAATTGGTTAACAGAAAGTTTCCGTACTACTGTATATGCTGTGAATAACTGTGATAGATCTAACCATACATCTAATGTAATTTTACAGTAAAATACCATTAATGTTAATTTTTTTGGAAGTGAAAAAGAACAAGTCATTGTATAATTGAAACCTAATTTGACATTCCCGTAATTCCCTGCGTGACACTTCACATTTGATGTATTTTTGTTGAAATTACTGTTTCTTCATGGTTTTTCTTAGTTTTTTTCTAATCAGTTATGTACATTAGAGGTTTTATGTATTGAGTGCGCTCAATGAAGAACTAATCAATCAGGCTCTTGGAGTCTTGTAAAGAATGATCGTGATTTTAACGGTAAAATACCGTAAAAACTTGATAACCGGTAAAAAATGCTACAGTGAAAAACTGTTAATTGGTGAACAGAAAGTTTCCGTCCTACTGTATATACTGTGAATAACTGTGATAGATCTAACCATACATTTAATGTAATTTTACAGTAAAATACCATTAATTAAAAAAAAATTTAGTCATTGTATACTTTAAACCAATTCCCTGCATGACACATTCACATTCACATGTATTTTTGTTGAAATTACTGTTTCTTCATAGTTTTTTCTAATCAGTTATGTACATTAGGGTTTTATGTTACATTTAAGGTTGTTAAATTAATATTTATTGCATTTTTTAAATGTCATGTGTGTTACCATGATGGTGTTCAGTGTTTGTGTGAATGACTCCATGCAGCTTCTATATATTTCTATTAACTTTCTTGTGAAAAGCAGCGTGTGATGTGCTTTGATTCATCGTGTGACTCTCATCACTGCTGTGATGGGTGATTATCAGTGTATTACAATGGTATAAAACAGATTAGTACATCAATAAGTCAGTAAATTAACATTATATCAGATAATGAAAAAGTTTTTTTTACTGTAACTTTAAGTTAAGTCTTTAAAACCTAAAATGCTGCTACTGTATGCTTTCACGGTAGATTTCTGGCAACCACAGCTGCCATTTTTTACCGTAAATTTAACGGATTTTTTTTTTTACAGTGTACGTAAATAAATCCCCAACCGTAATGCTGGACAACACGAAGGCTTACATCGAACTGGGAGTGGCCAAGCTGGAGAACGTCCCCGAAGCCCTGAAACCTCGCACGTCGTGCCTCGGAGGGGGTCGCGGTCCCAATGAGGACAGCTCCACAAATGCACTCAACACAAGCGCTTCTTCCTCTCGAAACGCCCCAGAAGGCACCGAACCCGATGTCATTGACAGGAGATTTAGTTTGGCGACTGTATCTGAGACTTCCAGGACTTCCAATGGCACCGCTGAGGGTTCTCAGAGCTCTCAGAGCAGGTTCCTGGTGGCTCCCGCAGACGACGAAGAGCGGGAATCCCGCCGGAACTGCTTGTGTGTGATGCCGTTCCTGCGCTGTCTGGAGGAGACGCCGCTAATGGTGTCGGGACTGTTCCTGACGGTTCTCTTCTGCGTGACCATCATCGTCATCATCCCGTCCACCGGCAGGGTAAGAGCTGTTAGGACCAGATCCGATTAAAGGTGCTGTCTGTAAGAATGACAGCTAGTGGTCGAAATCGGTACTGCAGTCAAAATTCAAAATATCAGAGATCGTTGTTTCCCCGCCTCCTCAGACTCGACGCTCACGTGGGTCGCCAGTTTAAGGACACGCAACAGGAACGAGCACAATTGACAATTAAAGCCGAGGAGACTTACAGACTGCAAGTTAATGAGTTGATTTATCCACGTTTTAATATGCTCTCGTTCATAGAGATTTTTAGTTGGATATCGAGACTTGTGTGGAATCTGCAATCTCTGCCCCAGTGTGTTTGCTCGTTTCCATGGCCGCGATACGCGGTGTTTCCTGCCAACTGGCAACCCGGAGTGTCGAAAAACTATTGGCTGAGCTGGCAGTGGGCGGAGTCACACAGACCAAAACAAAAGTTACACACAGCACCTTTAATTAAGACCCCGAGTCAGACGTCAGCTTCAAGACTCAACAGGAGTCCGTAGGCCGTAACCCCGCTTACAGTTACAAAGATCACAGCAGATATACCCTTCACTGAGGCCTGAGATCAAGATAATGCGTTCTTTCTCTCAAGGAGAGGACACTTTTAATCTAACAGTAAAGTAAAGACTTCAACAAACCGAGACCGTATTTCATCTCTGGAAGCCGGGCTAAATGAGCCAGCACTGTTACTGTATTCCTGGCACTGGGCCAGACCCTCAGTCACCTCTCAGATATTTAATACAGACTTTGAAGAATACATGAAAAGAACATTTCAGTAATCACACTGGTAACTTCTATAACAAAGTACAATCTCATAAGCCTAGAGAAGTCATTCAATTCATTTAGAAGGAAAAGTATTGATGAACACCTTGATTATAATCACTCATTAGATCCCAGTATTTCCAGCCATGTTTCTCACTGAAGGTTTCTCTCGCTCCCGCAGAGCCTTGGCGCTCACGTGGCGGCGTTCGCAGTGGTGTGTGTGGTGGTGTGTGTCTGCGTTGCTCTTCTGGCATGTCTGCCGTGTTTGCCGGTGCTTCGGCGGGGAGAGACGCCACTCGCGCTCTTGATCTGGTCTCTGCTCCTCATCGTCGCCTTCGTGTTCGTCTTCACCGGAGGCGTCGTCACCGCCTGGGACCAGGTCAGAGGATCTCTTATTATGTGTTTTAGTTTACAAAACATTAACAGGACACTCGCACACTACAAAAATAAATGTATGTCATATATAATTATTTTGTCATATATAATTATTTAATAATAATAATAATATATATATATATATTTTTTTTATTAAGTTAATGTATTTATTTAAATTAATTTATATATATTTTCCATTTTCATTTTCATTTTAGTTAAAATTGTAGTAACTTTGTTGTGTTTTGTCATTTTTATTAGTTTTTGTTATTTTAATGTTTAGCTTTATTTTTTATTTATATATTTTTGTTTTCAATTTGCTGTGCTATTGCCATTTTTATTATTTTTAGTTTTTTAATGTCTGTAGTTTTTATTAATATCTTAAAGGTGCCCTAAGCGATGTTGGGTGATGTACTTTCGAAGTGTTGTAAAACAAAATGGAGGCTAGCTCGACCCTCCCCCCTCCTCATCCCGTCCCCTCCCCCTCCCTTCCGTGCTTTTCCGATGTAAATTCGGGACTTCACACGTTCCTTCTCCTTTTCCCTCTTCTTTGCTATTTGTTCATCGGAACGTCGTCTCTTTGGTCGTGTGTCGGCCATTTCAAAATTCAAGAGAATATAATTGTAATGTTAGTCGTTGTGGTTGTCTAGGACATCTCTCCTCTAGCTAACTTCCCTCTTCATGCTTCTCTCTCCGACACCCCACCCCATTCATTTTAATATTTTGCTGTTTTTTTGTTATTTTCAGAGAATAAAAAAAAGTAAAAAAAAAAATTGTCTTGACAACTAGCTGAAATAAAAAAAGTTTGTTTTTTATATATTTATTTTAGTTAACGTTTATTTAATTTCAAGTAACAAAAATGCAATTTCATGGTTTTAGTTTTTGGTTACCAACAATAACCCTTCTGTATATTTGAGATATACTGATTTTCGCCTTTACACCTGCTGTTCTTCATCTTCAGGTCGCATTCTTCCTCTTTCTGTCACTGTCCGTTTATACGGTTCTTCCTCTCAGGCTCTCATGGGCTCTGAGCTTCGGCATCGGAGTGAGTGTTTGTCACATCGTCATCATCAGTACATATGTGTCCGTCACCAGTCCGCAGACACGTGACCTCGCCGTGCAGGTAACACACACACACACACACTCACACACACACTCAAACGCACTGCTGTACAAACACCTGAACGCTTCATGGCAGGTCAGAGGAAATGTTATATGCAAAAGCTGTTCAGCGGAGGCCACCGGCTGATTTGCCTGTCACCACACATATTCAAAACCTCTTTCTGTGTGTCTCAGTTGGTGGCGAACGCAGTGCTGTTTGTGTGCGTCAACTGTGTTGGCATGTTTCACCTTTGGCACACTGAGCACGCTCACAGGAAGTCCAGCAAGAAACGAGAAGATTTCAGCAAAAACCGCTCCACACAGGCCAAACAGAAACGTGATCAGGTACAGATTCCCATATATATGCATTCAAGTGATTTGAAACACTCTGCTCACGTGAAGTTGCTATGCACACATAATAATAACTAGATGTACCGCATCGCGGTACAAAATATGACCGCCGCTCAGGCCTGCACTGGCTTTCCACAAAAATAAATGACGTGGAGTAATTTGGCTGTATTGCGTGTTTATGTATATACCTAAAAAAAGTAATAGTATGTGCATGTCTGTCTGTGTGTGTGTGTGTGTGTGTGTGTGTGTGTATGTGTGTGTGTTTGTGTATGTGTGTGTCTGTGTGTGTGTGTGTGTGTGTGTGTGTGTGTGTGTGTGTGTCTGTGCGTGTATGTATGTGTGCGTACATGTGTGCGCGTGTGTGTTTGTGTGTGTGTGTCTGTGCATGTGGATTTGTATGTGTGTATGGGTGTGTGTCTGTGCGTGTGGATGTCAGTGTGTGTGCATGCTTGCGTTTGTTTGTATTCCTGCATGTGTGTGTGTGACAGTATCATCCTAAACCAGCAACCCTTCGCTCAACAGCACCATCTACAGGCCGATGAGTGTACAGTCACTAAATGTGCACATAAATGAATTTATTTTATACCCCCCCATGGATGAAATTCTACAAAACTTAGCAGAGGATACCCCCAGAGGATGTCAAGTTAATCATACACATGAAATATGGTGCAGTTCTGAACATCTCCACTGAAGATAGGGGCGATTAAAGCAGAATAATATTGCATTTTCATTTTTTATGGGAGGGGCGCAAATCACAAATGAGTGATTATGGGCTAGGTTGATGTGGGCCCTTAAGAGCAACATACCATAAAAATTTCTTCATCCTCTGTGCCACGGTTCAGGTAGTTATTTAGGAAAAACTGCATTTTTTTGGGTTAAGGGGGGCCCAGCACGGGGGGGGGGAGTGGCCCCCGGGGACCAAACAAAATTTTTCCGTAGAGGTCTAGTGGGGCTACATGCCCACCAAATTTCATGTTCCCCGGTGTTTCGGTGTCCCTGGTATCGTTGACGAAAAATTTACGGGGGCCCCAGCGCGGGGGGGGAAGTGGCCTCCGGGGACCAAACGAAATTTTTCCGTAAAAGTCTAGTAGACCAACATACCATAAAAATTTCTTCATCCTCGGTGCCACGGTTCAGGTAGTTATTTAGGAAAAACTGAATTTTTTTGGGTTTGGGGGGGCCCAGCGCGGGGGGGGGGGAGTGGCCCCCGGGGACCAAACGAAATTTTTCCGTAGAAGTCTAGTGGGGCTACATGCCCACCAAATTTCATGTTCCCCGGTGCTTCGGTGTCCCTGGTATCGTTGACGAAAAATTTACGGGGGCCCCAGCGCGGGGGGGGGAAGTGGCCCCCGGGGACCAAACGAAATTTTTCCGTAAAAGTCTAGTAGACCAACATACCATAAAAATGTCTTCATCCTCTGTGCCACGGTTCAGGTAGTTATTTAGGAAAAACTGCATTTTTTGGGGTTTGGGGGGGCCCAGTGCGGGGGGGGAGTGGCCCCCGGGGACCAAACGAAATTTTTCCTTAGAAGTCTAGTGGGGCTACATGCCCACCAAATTTCATGTTCCCCGGTGTTTCGGTGTCCCTGGTATCGTTGACGAAAAATTTACGGGGGCCCCAGCGCGGGGGGGGGAAGTGGCCCCCGCGGACCAAACGAAATTTTTCCGTAAAACTCTAGTAGACCAACATACCATAAAAATTTCTTCATCCTCGGTGCCACGGTTCAGGTAGTTATTTAGGAAAAACTGCATTTTTTTGGGTTTGGGGGGGCCCAGCGCGGGGGGGGAGTGGCCCCCGGGGACCAAACGAAATTTTTCCTTAGAAGTCTAGTGGGGCTACATGCCCACCAAATTTCATGTTCCCCGGTGTTTCGGTGTCCCTGGTATCGTTGACGAAAAATTTACGGGGGCCCCAGCGCGGGGGGGGGGGAAGTGGCCCCCGGGGACCAAACGAAATTTTTCCGTAAAAGTCTAGTAGACCAACATACCATAAAAATTTCTTCATCCTCGGTGCCACGGTTCAGGTAGTTATTTAGGAAAAACTGCATTTTTTGGGGTTTGGAGGGGCCCAGCGCGGGGGGGGAGTGGCCACCGGGGACCAAACGAAATTTTTCCTTAGAAGTCTAGTGGGGCTACATGCCCACCAAATTTCATGTTCCCCGGTGCTTCGGTGTCCCTGGTATCGTTGCCGAAAAATTCAGTAAGGTGACGGGAAAAAAAAAAAAAAAACTTTGACAATCCCTATATGACCGCTTTCGCTAGCTACGCTAGCGGCGGTCATAATAATAGCACTGATAATTGTTTTTATTATTTTCAAATGATTTTGTTAATTTAATTTTATTATTAAGTTTTGTATTTGTATTTTGTTATTAATTTTATCATCATATGGCATCCGCAGCCGTGGTCACGGTGCTGTGATTGAGCACTGAGATGGGCATGGGCACACATCAGGTGACCCTCGCCCCGATCTGCCGCCGCACTTTCAGCCCGTGGCTTACGCCTTGCCTCTCTACAGGCCGGAGTGCCCTTAGAACAAGTGTCCAGGCACGCTTTTGTCACAACCAATGCCTCCAGAATTGCTCGCCATCTCCTCCTCTGGAGTCAGCAGCGGCTCAGGTCGGCTCATTCTGGGCGAGCTCAATCATGCAGCCGACAGCTCACACTCCCGGGAAAATGGATTGGTGTTCTTCCAGTTGGGTAGTTTCCCAGTTGGTCCAATCAGCTCTGGGTTTTCCTTCCTGCAGGAGAGGTTCCCTCAACCTTAAAAGTGTATGTTGCCCATTGTAGTAGACGGTGAGCCTTTGGGAAAGCATGCCCTGATATCAAGTTCCTGAGAGGAGACTAAATCCTCCTCGGCCACGCCTCATCCCCTCTTGTTTCCTCTATGCTCAACTTAAAGCCCTACGGAGAGCGCCCTTTGAGCCCCTACAGTCAGTCAAGCTTAAGATCCTGTTTCTCCTGACTGCGCTCACATCTATCCAGAGGGTGGGGGTCCTGTAGGCATTTTTGGTCAGAAAAACGTGTCTGGAATTTGGACCGGCTGACTCTCACATAACGCTGAGACCCCGGCCCGGATATGTGCCCAAAGTTCCCACTACTCCTTATCGGGGATCAGGTGGTGAACATGCAAACTCATGCAAACCATGTGTTTGGTACAAACAGGTAATATGCGGGAAGACTGGCTCTGTGTCTTGCTCTAAGGAGGGATACGACCACTTCCTTACTCTCCAGGTGAGTTCCCTAATTGACAAACCAGGGGAGTGACTTGCCATGCAAATCTCACTTGCCAATGTCCATTGGCCCGTTTTCTTACCATTTGAAGGTGATTGAGCTCCCTAGTGAGACACCTTTACATCAGTCTTTCGACTCTGTGTCTCGCTCGCTGTGTTCCCGCTCTATGAGGGGGATAAGAATGCTTTCCAGGTGAGTTCCCTACTTGGCAAACCCTGGATGGAGTTTCCTCCAAGCATCCTTCGGCAGTCAGATGCCAAGCCCAGTACTTGAGTTGCATGCCCAGTTGGCCAGTCCCTGTGCTGGGCTAGATGTCCCACATGTTGCGGTTCCCTCTGGGTAATCCCAGATGTGTAATCTTCCACGGTACGGTTCTCCTGTCTGCAAACCCGTGTCTTTCCCTGGGCAGATTTCGCTCTGCCACGTCTCTGCGTCTGTAGTGGTTCCATCCCTGTTCCTTCCCTGATCTTCCATATGTAGCATTGCCCTACGGGTCAGTCCATATTTGTATCTTCAACATGTTGCCTCCGTACTGTCCCTTTCCATCTGGACTCGGCACGCTTCCCAAGTGTTATGTAACCATTACTATGCAAATTTATCTTGCCAATGTCCCTTGGCCCGTTTTCTTACCACTCAAAGGTGATCGGGCTTCCAAATGAGACTCCATATTGCCTTTCGACGTAATGTCTTCGTTGCTTCCTTCAGGGACACGGGTTACGACAGTAACCGGCTCGTTCACAGTCTTGAACCTTTGTGTTTTTGTCCTATTTTCAAAACTTTTTTTTTGCTTCAAATCAAAGTTTGTAGTGTTGTGATTCTCCTCGTAGCTGGTTGGTTTGGTTCATGGATTATAATGCGTTTATGAAGACTTTTAAAGCGAAATGAATGGAAATGATACCTCCGGAACCAGCGCAGCTGTTGAACACTATTGCGACTTTTTATCCCACAGTTCTGACATTTTTTTCCCTTGTAGTTGCAAGTTTATATCTCACAATTGAGGCTTTATAACTCGCATTTGTAATTTATATCTAACAATTCTAAGAGAAAAAGTCATATAAACTCGGAATTACCTTTTATTAGATTCTGTGGCAGAAACAAGTTTCCATAAACAGTCTATGTTTAGACTAATGAATTATAAAACATGGCAGTTTATTAAATTAAATTAAACATAATAGTCCCTTGTGATGTGTTTGCTTAAACAGAATAGATTTAATTCTTAACGGAATAGTCTTTAACCAGTTTTCCGCTAACCCGTGTGTTCAGGAGCATCTGCTGCTGTCGGTCTTGCCGCGGTACATCGCCATGGAGCTGAAGACCGAGATCGTCAAGCGTCTGACCGCCACGTGCAGCACAGAGGAGAATAAACCGAACTTCCACAGCCTTTACATCCGACAGCACAGAGACATCAGGTGTGACACACACACTCACACAAACTCTCTCTCTCTCTCTCACACACACAAACACACACACACACACACACACACACACATAAACTCTCTCTCTCTCACAATTACTTTATGTAAATCAAAAGTATGGAATAATTAATTATTTTGAAATGAATATATTTTAAAATGTAATTTGATCCTGTGCATAAAAGCCTTAATTATCAGTAGAGCACGCCGAATGAAGTAAACGTGTGTTTATGACCCTGCAGTATCCTGTACGCTGATATCGTGGGCTTCACACACTTGTCCAGCACCTGCACACCTGAGGAGCTCGTCGCCGTGCTCAACAAGCTCTTCGGCAGGTTCGACGACATCGCCAAGGTGAGGACACCCGCCACTGCTGCTCTGTGGAGCTCCTCTCACACACACACACACGAACACACACACACACACTGTTGCTCTGTGCGTCTCCTCTCGTGTCTGACTCCTCTCTGATGCTCCTCTCGCTCTCTGCAGAAGAACGGCTGCTTGCGGATCAAGATCCTGGGCGACTGCTATTACTGCGTCTCCGGTCTTCCCGATCCGATCTCTACTCACGCGCGCAACTGTGTTCAGATGGGCCTGGACATGTGCAGCGCCATAAAGTGAGTCCCACCATCACAAACACATCTCCTGAGCAGTCGTTCTGGCCTTAAAGGGATAGTTCTCCCAAAAATGAAAATTAGCCCATGATTTACTCTCCCTCAAGCCATCCTAGGTGTATCTGACACTCTTCTTTCAGATGAACACAATCAGAGTTATATTTAAATATGTCCTGGCTCTTCCAAGCTTTATAATGGAAGTGAATGGCCGTTTTTTGTTTTGAAGTCAATAAAAGTGCATCTATCCATCATAAATCATTGACTTATGCACTTTGATGATGGACAGATGCACTTTTATGATGGATAGATGCACTTTTATGATGGATAGATGCACTTTTATGGACTTTAAAACACTTTAAAACAGAAACGGCCATTCACTGCCATTATAAAGCTTGGAAGAGCCAGGACATTTTTTAATATAACTTCGATTTTTTTAATATAACTTTTCGTCTGAAAGAAGAATGTCATATACACCTAGGATGGCTTGAGGGAGAGTAAATCATGGGCTAATTTTCCTTTTTGGGAGAACTATCCTTTTAAAGTGAGGTTATTTGACCTTTGACCCTTGCAGTAAGCTGAGGGAAGCGACGGAAGTGAACATCAACATGCGTGTAGGCGTGCACACGGGTAACGTTCTGTGCGGCGTGATCGGCCTTCAGAAGTGGCAGTACGATGTCTGGTCAGATGACGTGACTCTAGCCAATCACATGGAGTCTGGAGGAGTGCCTGGGTATCTATCACACATTAGCGCTTTTCCTCTCGTTCCTGATTATCCTAGTTATATTAGTGATGATTACGGTCCCTCACAGGAGAGTTCACATCACGGAGGAGACGCTGGGTCACCTGGATGGGAAATATCAGGTGGAGGAGGGAGACGGTGGGAGTCGGGATTCGAGTTTGAAGGGAAGGAGAACATTCCTGGTCATTGATCCTAATACAGAACAGTGCAGTACAACAACACAGGTGATTAGCCTCGAGTAAGACTCAACAACACAGGTGATTAGCCTCGAGTAAGACTCAACAACACAGGTGATTAGCCTCGAGTAAGACTCAACAACACAGGTGATTAGCCTCGAGTAAGACTCAAGAAAACACAGGTGATTAACCTCGAGTAAGACTCAACAACACAGGTGATTAACCTCGAGTAAGACTCAACAACACAGGTGATTAACCTCGAGTAAGACTCAACAACACAGGTGATTAACCTCGAGTAAGACTCAAGAAAACACAGGTGATTAACCTCGAGTAAGACTCAACAACACAGGTGATTAGCCTCGAGTAAGACTCAACAACACAGGTGATTAGCCTCGAGTAAGACTCAACAACACAGGTGATTAGCCTCGAGTAAGACTCAACAACACAGGTGATTAGCCTCGAGTAAGACTCAACAACACAGGTGATTAACCTCGAGTAAGACTCAACAACACAGGTGATTAGCCTCGAGTAAGACTCAACAACACAGGTGATTAGCCTCGAGTAAGACTCAACAACACAGGTGATTAGCCTCGAGTAAGACTCAACAACACAGGTGATTAGCCTCGAGTAAGACTCAACAACACAGGTGATTAGCCTCGAGTAAGACTCAACAACACAGGTGATTAGCCTCGAGTAAGACTGAACAACACAGGTGATTAACCTCGAGTAAGACTCAACAACACAGGTGATTAGCCTCGAGTAAGACTCAACAACACAGGTGATTAGCCTCGAGTAAGACTCAACAACACAGGTGATTAGCCTCGAGTAAGACTGAACAACACAGGTGATTAGCTTCGAGTAAGACTCAACAACACAGGTGATTAGCTTCGAGTAAGACTCAACAACACAGGTGATTAGCCTCGAGTAAGACTCAACAACACAGGTGATTAACCTCGAGTAAGACTGAACAACACAGGTGATTAGCCTGGAGTAAGACTCAACACAGGTGATTCATTCATTCATTCATTCATTCATTTCTCTTTTATTCCTTTCATGAAAATGCATTATTTGTCCAAGGAACACACAATTCATATGAATTTTTCCTTTACATTTCCATGATCAGAAAGGAGCAGATGGAAGAATAATATTCTTATATTTATCTGCCCCCTTTATAAACATAAATAGATGGCATTAGCATTGTTCCCTCCACCACCACCCAAAATTTATTAACATAAATAATAGATGACATTAGCATCACCCAAAATGTATTAACATAAATAGTAGATAACATTAGCATTATTCCCTCCACCATCACCCACACTCCAACATATTTGATATTTATTTAAACGTTTTACAATGATCACATACAAACAAAATCAAAATTCAGTTTGATATAATTCAAGTTGTTTCTTTTTATAACTCCTTTTAAATTCCAAAATATTTTTGCAGCTTTTTAAATCTTTCCTTAAAGAATTCCATGCTTTTACTCCAGCAACAGACAAACACATTTGTTTCAAATTTGTTCTTGCTATTTGATGTTTAAAGTCATACGGCCGTCTGTGATTTTCATTTTCAGAAGTAAAAACAAATAACTTTTGTAAGTCATTTGGAAGAGCTTTGCTTCTAGCTTTAAACATCACTAATAGAGTTTGTAATTCTATAATGTCTTTAATTTTTAATAATCCTGACCTAATAAAGAATTGATTTGTATGGTCTCTATATCCTGCTTTAAAAATAATGCGAATGGCTCTTTTCTGTAAAATAAATAAAGGCATAATGTTGCTATGATATGTATTTCCCCATATTTCTACACAATAGTTTAAATAAGGCAAAATCATTGAACAATATAACATTTTCATTGTATTATATGGTAAACTGTATTTAACCTTATTCAAGATAAATAAGCTTTTTCCCATTTTATTTTTTATATGCAATATATGACTTTTCCACGTCAATTTCTCATCTAAGGTGACTCCTAGAAATCTGATTTCAGACACCTTCTCAATGTTTACATTGTTTATAGATAAGCTGACTTCCTCCTTTCTTTTATTGTTCGGGCCCCAAGGACCGGACACCCAGTTAAGGGCATCCGGGGGGCGCCGTGAGGCAGGGGTCCGGGACAGGCGGTGGCTCGCCTCGCGGCGGACCGCCGGGGTTAGCCTCGAGTAAGACTCAACAACGTGATTAGCCTCGAGTAAGACTCAACAACACAGGTGATTAGCCTCGAGTAAGACTGAACAACACAGGTGATTAGCCTCGAGTAAGACTCAACAACACAGGTGATTAGCCTCGAGTAAGACTCAACAACACAGGTGATTAACCTCGAGTAAGACTCAACAACACAGGTGATTAGCCTCGAGTAAGACTCAACAACACAGGTGATTAACCTCGAGTAAGACTCAACAACACAGGTGATTAACCTCGAGTAAGACTCAACAACACAGGTGATTAGCCTCGAGTAAGACTCAACAACACAGGTGATTAGCCTCGAGTAAGACTGAACAACACAGGTGATTAGCCTCGAGTAAGACTCAACAACACAGGTGATTAGCCTCGAGTAAGACTCAACAACACAGGTGATTAGCCTCGAGTAAGACTCAACAACACAGGTGATTAGCCTCGAGTAAGACTGAACAACACAGGTGATTAACCTCGAGTAAGACTGAACAACACAGGTGATTAGCCTCGAGTAAGACTCAACAACACAGGTGATTAACCTCGAGTAAGACTCAACAACACAGGTGATTAGCCTCGAGTAAGACTCAACAACACAGGTGATTAGCCTCGAGTAAGACTCAACAACACAGGTGATTAGCCTCGAGTAAGACTCAACAACACAGGTGATTAGCCTCGAGTAAGACTCAAGAAAACACAGGTGATTAACCTCGAGTAAGACTCAACAACACAGGTGATTAGCCTCGAGTAAGACTCAACAACACAGGTGATTAGCCTCGAGTAAGACTCAACAACACAGGTGATTAACCTCGAGTAAGACTCAACAACACAGGTGATTAGCCTCGAGTAAGACTCAACAACACAGGTGATTAGCCTCGAGTAAGACTCAACAACACAGGTGATTAGCCTCGAGTAAGACTCAACAACACAGGTGATTAACCTCGAGTAAGACTCAGCAACACAGGTGATTAGCCTCGAGTAAGACTCAACAACACAGGTGATTAGCCTCGAGTAAGACTCAACAACACAGGTGATTAACCTCGAGTAAGACTCAACAACACAGGTGATTAACCTCGAGTAAGACTGAACAACACAGGTGATTAGCCTCGAGTAAGACTCAACAACACAGGTGATTAGCCTCGAGGAAGACTCAACAACACAGGTGATTAGCCTCGAGTAAGACTCAACAACACAGGTGATTAACCTCGAGTAAGACTCAACAACACAGGTGATTAGCCTCGAGTAAGACTCAACAACACAGGTGATTAACCTCGAGTAAGACTCAACAACACAGGTGATTAGCCTCGAGTAAGACTCAACAACACAGGTGATTAGCCTCGAGTAAGACTCAACAACACAGGTGATTAGCCTCGCGTAGGACTCAACAACACAGGTGATTAGCCTCGAGTAAGACTCAACAACACAGGTGATTAGCCTCGAGTAAGACTCAACAACACAGGTGATTAGCCTCGCGTAGGACTCAACAACACAGGTGATTAGCCTCGAGTAAGACTCAACAACACAGGTGATTAGCCTCGAGTAAGACTCAACAACACAGGTGATTAGCCTCGAGTAAGACTCAACAACACAGGTGATTAGCCTCGAGTAAGACTCAAGAAAACACAGGTGATTAACCTCGAGTAAGACTCAACAACACAGGTGATTAGCCTCGAGTAAGACTCAAGAAAACACAGGTGATTAACCTCGAGTAAGACTCAACAACACAGGTGATTAGCCTCGAGTAAGACTCAACAACACAGGTGATTAGCCTCGAGTAAGACTCAACAACACAGGTGATTAGCCTCGAGTAAGACTCAACAACACAGGTGATTAGCCTCGAGTAAGACTGAACAACACAGGTGATTAACCTCGAGTAAGACTCAACAACACAGGTGATTAGCCTCGAGTAAGACTCAACAACACAGGTGATTAGCCTCGAGTAAGACTCAACAACACAGGTGATTAGCCTCGAGTAAGACTCAACAACACAGGTGATTAACCTCGAGTAAGACTCAACAACACAGGTGATTAACCTCGAGTAAGACTGAACAACACAGGTGATTAGCCTCGAGTAAGACTCAACAACACAGGTGATTAGCCTCGAGTAAGACTCAACAACACAGGTGATTAGCTTCGAGTAAGACTCAACAACACAGGTGATTAACCTCGAGTAAGACTCAACAACACAGGTGATTAACCTCGAGTAAGACTCAACAACACAGGTGATTAGCCTCGAGTAAGACTGAACAACACAGGTGATTAGCCTCGAGTAAGACTCAACAACACAGGTGATTAGCCTCGAGTAAGACTCAACAACACAGGTGATTAACCTCGAGTAAGACTGAACAACACAGGTGATTAGCCTCGAGTAAGACTGAACAACACAGGTGATTAACCTCGAGTAAGACTCAACAACACAGGTGATTAGCCTCGAGTAAGACTCAAGAAAACACAGGTGATTAACCTCGAGTAAGACTCAACAACACAGGTGATTAACCTCGAGTAAGACTGAACAACACAGGTGGTTAACCTAGAGTAAGACTCAAGAAAACACAGGTGATTAACCTCGAGTAAGACTCAACAACACAGGTGATTAGCCTCGAGTAAGACTCAACAACACAGGTGATTAGCCTCGAGTAAGACTCAACAACACAGGTGATTAGCCTCGAGTAAGACTCAACAACACAGGTGATTAACCTCGAGTAAGACTCAACAACACAGGTGATTAGCCTCGAGTAAGACTCAACAACACAGGTGATTAACCTCGAGTAAGACTCAACAACACAGGTGATTAACCTCAGGTAAGACTCAACAACACAGGTGATTAGCCTCGAGTAAGACTCAACAACACAGGTGATTAGCCTCGAGTAAGACTCAAGAAAACACAGGTGATTAACCTCGAGTAAGACTCAACACAGGTGATTAACCTCGAGTAAGACTCAACAACACAGGTGATTAACCTAGAGTAAGACTCAAGAAAACACAGGTGATTAACCTCGAGTAAGACTCAACAACACAGGTGATTAGCCTCGAGTAAGACTCAACAACACAGGTGATTAGCCTCGAGTAAGACTCAACAACACAGGTGATTAGCCTCGAGTAAGACTCAACAACACAGGTGATTAGCCTCGAGTAAGACTCAACAACACAGGTGATTAACCTAGAGTAAGACTCAAGAAAACACAGGTGATTAACCTCGAGTAAGACTCAACAACACAGGTGATTAGCCTCGAGTAAGACTCAACAACACAGGTGATTAGCCTCGAGTAAGACTCAACAACACAGGTGATTAACCTCGAGTAAGACTCAACAACACAGGTGATTAGCCTCGAGTAAGACTGAACAACACAGGTGATTAGCCTCAAGTAAGACTCAACAACACAGGTGATTAACCTCGAGTAAGACTCAACAACACAGGTGATTAACCTCGAGTAAGACTCAACAACACAGGTGATTAGCCTCGAGTAAGACTCAACAACACAGGTGATTAGCCTCGAGTAAGACTCAAGAAAACACAGGTGATTAACCTCGAGTAAGACTCAACAACACAAGTGATTAACCTCGAGTAAGACTCAACAACACAGGTGATTAACCTAGAGTAAGACTCAAGAAAACACAGGTGATTAACCTCGAGTAAGACTCAACAACACAGGTGATTAGCCTCGAGTAAGACTCAACAACACAGGTGATTAGCCTCGAGTAAGACTCAACAACACAGGTGATTAGCCTCGAGTAAGACTCAACAACACAGGTGATTAGCCTCGAGTAAGACTCAACAACACAGGTGATTAGCCTCGAGTAAGACTCAACAACACAGGTGATTAGCCTCGAGTAAGACTCAACAACACAGGTGATTAGCCTCGAGTAAGACTCAACAACACAGGTGATTAGCCTCGAGTAAGACTCAACAACACAGGTGATTAGCTTCGAGTAAGACTCAACAACACAGGTGATTAGCCTCGAGTAAGACTCAACAACACAGGTGATTAACCTCGAGTAAGACTGAACAACACAGGTGATTAGCCTCGAGTAAGACTGAACAACACAGGTGATTAGCCTCGAGTAAGACTCAACAACACAGGTGATTAGCCTCGAGTAAGACTGAACAACACAGGTGATTAGCCTCGAGTAAGACTCAACAACACAGGTGATTAGCCTCGAGTAAGACTCAACAACAAAGGTGATTAACCTTGAGTAAGACTGAACAACACAGGTGATTAGCCTCGAGTAAGACTCAACAACACAGGTGATTAACCTCGAGTAAGACTCAACAACACAGGTGATTAGCCTCGAGTAAGACTCAACAACACAGGTGATTAGCCTCGAGTAAGACTCAAGAAAACACAGGTGATTAACCTCGAGTAAGACTCAACAACACAGGTGATTAGCCTCGAGTAAGACTCAAGAAAACACAGGTGATTAGCCTCGAGTAAGACTCAACAACACAGGTGATTAGCCTCGAGTAAGACTCAAGAAAACACAGGTGATTAACCTCGAGTAAGACTCAACAACACAGGTGATTAGCCTCGAGTAAGACTCAACAACACAGGTGATTAGCTTCGAGTAAGACTCAACAACACAGGTGATTAGCCTCGAGTAAGACTCAAGAAAACACAGGTGATTAACCTCGAGTAAGACTCAACAACACAGGTGATTAACCTCGAGTAAGACTCAACAACACAGGTGATTAGCCTCGAGTAAGACTCAAGAAAACACAGGTGATTAACCTCGAGTAAGACTCAACAACACAGGTGATTAGCCTCGAGTAAGACTCAACAACACAGGTGATTAACCTCGAGTAAGACTCAACAACACAGGTGATTAACCTCGAGTAAGACTCAACAACACAGGTGATTAGCCTCGAGTAAGACTCAACAACACAGGTGATTAGCCTCGAGTAAGACTCAAGAAAACACAGGTGATTAACCTCGAGTAAGACTCAACAACACAAGTGATTAACCTCGAGTAAGACTCAACAACACAGGTGATTAACCTAGAGTAAGACTCAAGAAAACACAGGTGATTAACCTCGAGTAAGACTCAACAACACAGGTGATTAGCCTCGAGTAAGACTCAACAACACAGGTGATTAGCCTCGAGTAAGACTCAACAACACAGGTGATTAGCCTCGAGTAAGACTCAACAACACAGGTGATTAGCCTCGAGTAAGACTCAACAACACAGGTGATTAGCCTCGAGTAAGACTCAACAACACAGGTGATTAGCCTCGAGTAAGACTCAACAACACAGGTGATTAGCCTCGAGTAAGACTCAACAACACAGGTGATTAGCTTCGAGTAAGACTCAACAACACAGGTGATTAGCTTCGAGTAAGACTCAACAACACAGGTGATTAGCCTCGAGTAAGACTCAACAACACAGGTGATTAACCTCGAGTAAGACTGAACAACACAGGTGATTAGCCTCGAGTAAGACTCAACACAGGTGATTAGCCTCGAGTAAGACTCAACAACACAGGTGATTAGCCTCGAGTAAGACTGAACAACACAGGTGATTAGCCTCGAGTAAGACTCAACAACACAGGTGATTAGCCTCGAGTAAGACTTAACAACACAGGTGATTAGCCTCGAGTAAGACTCAACAACACAGGTGATTAGCCTCGAGTAAGACTCAACAACACAGGTGATTAACCTCGAGTAAGACTCAACAACACAGGTGATTAACCTCGAGTAAGACTGAACAACACAGGTGATTAGCCTCGAGTAAGACTCAACAACACAGGTGATTAGCCTCGAGTAAGACTCAAGAAAACACAGGTGATTAACCTCGAGTAAGACTCAACAACACAGGTGATTAGCCTCGAGTAAGACTCAACAACACAGGTGATTAACCTCGAGTAAGACTCAACAACACAGGTGATTAGCCTCGAGTAAGACTCAACAACACAGGTGATTAGCCTCGAGTAAGACTCAACAACACAGGTGATTAGCCTCGAGTAAGACTCAACAACACAGGTGATTAGCCTCGAGTAAGACTGAACAACACAGGTGATTAGCCTCGAGTAAGACTCAACAACACAGGTGATTAGCCTCGCGTAGGACTCAACAACACAGGTGATTAGCCTCGAGTAAGACTCAACAACACAGGTGATTAGCCTCGAGTAAGACTCAAGAAAACACAGGTGATTAACCTCGAGTAAGACTCAACAACACAGGTGATTAGCCTCGAGTAAGACTCAACAACACAGGTGATTAGCCTCGAGTAAGACTCAACAACACAGGTGATTAACCTCGAGTAAGACTCAACAACACAGGTGATTAGCCTCGAGTAAGACTTAACAACACAGGTGATTAGCCTCGAGTAAGACTCAACAACACAGGTGATTAGCCTCGAGTAAGACTCAACAACACAGGTGATTAACCTCGAGTAAGACTCAACAACACAGGTGATTAACCTCGAGTAAGACTGAACAACACAGGTGATTAGCCTCGAGTAAGACTCAACAACACAGGTGATTAGCCTCGAGTAAGACTCAAGAAAACACAGGTGATTAACCTCGAGTAAGACTCAACAACACAGGTGATTAGCCTCGAGTAAGACTCAACAACACAGGTGATTAACCTCGAGTAAGACTCAACAACACAGGTGATTAGCCTCGAGTAAGACTCAACAACACAGGTGATTAGCCTCGAGTAAGACTCAACAACACAGGTGATTAGCCTCGAGTAAGACTCAACAACACAGGTGATTAGCCTCGAGTAAGACTGAACAACACAGGTGATTAGCCTCGAGTAAGACTCAACAACACAGGTGATTAGCCTCGCGTAGGACTCAACAACACAGGTGATTAGCCTCGAGTAAGACTCAACAACACAGGTGATTAGCCTCGAGTAAGACTCAAGAAAACACAGGTGATTAACCTCGAGTAAGACTCAACAACACAGGTGATTAGCCTCGAGTAAGACTCAACAACACAGGTGATTAGCCTCGAGTAAGACTCAACAACACAGGTGATTAACCTCGAGTAAGACTCAACAACACAGGTGATTAGCCTCGAGTAAGACTCAACAACACAGGTGATTAGCCTCGAGTAAGACTCAACAACACAGGTGATTAGCCTCGAGTAAGACTCAACAACACAGGTGATTAGCCTCGAGTAAGACTCAACAACACAGGTGATTAGCCTCGAGTAAGACTCAACAACACAGGTGATTAGCCTCGAGTAAGACTCAACAACACAGGTGATTAACCTCGAGTAAGACTCAACAACACAGGTGATTAACCTCGAGTAAGACTCAACAACACAGGTGATTAACCTCGAGTAAGACTGAACAACACAGGTGATTAGCCTCGAGTAAGACTGAACAACACAGGTGATTAGCCTCGAGTAAGACTCAACAACACAGGTGATTAGCTTCGAGTAAGACTCAACAACACAGGTGATTAACCTCGAGTAAGACTCAACAACACAGGTGATTAACCTCGAGTAAGACTCAACAACACAGGTGATTAGCCTCGAGTAAGACTCAACAACACAGGTGATTAACCTCGAGTAAGACTCAACAACACAGGTGATTAGCCTCGAGTAAGACTCAACAACACAGGTGATTAGCCTCGAGTAAGACTCAAGAAAACACAGGTGATTAGCCTCGAGTAAGACTCAACAACACAGGTGATTAACCTCGAGTAAGACTCAACAACACAGGTGATTAACCTCGAGTAAGACTCAAGAAAACACAGGTGATTAACCTCGAGTAAGACTCAACAACACAGGTGATTAGCCTCGAGTAAGACTCAACAACACAGGTGATTAGCCTCGAGTAAGACTCAACAACACAGGTGATTAGCCTCGAGTAAGACTCAACAACACAGGTGATTAGCCTCGAGTAAGACTCAACAACACAGGTGATTAGCCTCGAGTAAGACTCAACAACACAGAACAACACAGGTGATTAGCCTCGAGTAAGACTCAACAACACAGGTGATTAGCCTCGAGTAAGACTGAACAACACAGGTGATTAGCCTCGAGTAAGACTGAACAACACAGGTGATTAGCCTCGAGTAAGACTCAACAACACAGGTGATTAGCCTCGAGTAAGACTGAACAACACAGGTGATTAGCCTCGAGTAAGACTGAACAACACAGGTGATTAGCCTCGAGTAAGACTCAACAACACAGGTGATTAACCTCGAGTAAGACTCAACAACACAGGTGATTAGCCTCGAGTAAGACTCAACAACACAGGTGATTAGCTTCGAGTAAGACTCAACAACACAGGTGATTAGCCTCGAGTAAGACTCAAGAAAACACAGGTGATTAACCTCGAGTAAGACTCAACAACACAGGTGATTAGCCTCGAGTAAGACTCAAGAAAACACAGGTGATTAACCTCGAGTAAGACTCAACAACACAGGTGATTAGCCTCGAGTAAGACTCAACAACACAGGTGATTAGCTTCGAGTAAGACTCAACAACACAGGTGATTAGCCTCGAGTAAGACTCAACAACACAGGTGATTAACCTCGAGTAAGACTCAACAACACAGGTGATTAACCTCGAGTAAGACTGAACAACACAGGTGATTAACCTCGAGTAAGACTGAACACAGGTGATTAGCCTCGAGTAAGACTCAACAACACAGGTGATTAGCCTCGAGTAAGACTCAACAACACAGGTGATTAGCCTCGAGTAAGACTCAACAACACAGGTGATTAGCCTCGAGTAAGACTCAACAACACAGGTGATTAGCCTCGAGTAAGACTCAACAACACAGGTGATTAGCCTCGAGTAAGACTCAGCAACACAGGTGATTAACCTCGAGTAAGACTCAGCAACACAGGTGATTAACCTCGAGTAAGACTCAACAACACAGGTGATTAGCCTCGAGTAAGACTCAACAACACAGGTGATTAGCCTCGAGTAAGACTCAACAACACAGGTGATTAGCCTCGAGTAAGACTGAACAACACAGGTGATTAGCCTCGAGTAAGACTCAACAACACAGGTGATTAGCCTCGAGTAAGACTCAACAACACAGGTGATTAACCTCGAGTAAGACTCAACAACACAGGTGATTAGCCTCGAGTAAGACTCAACAACACAGGTGATTAGCTTCGAGTAAGACTCAACAACACAGGTGATTAGCCTCGAGTAAGACTCAAGAAAACACAGGTGATTAACCTCGAGTAAGACTCAACAACACAGGTGATTAGCCTCGAGTAAGACTCAAGAAAACACAGGTGATTAACCTCGAGTAAGACTCAACAACACAGGTGATTAGCCTCGAGTAAGACTCAACAACACAGGTGATTAGCCTCGAGTAAGACTCAACAACACAGGTGATTAACCTCGAGTAAGACTCAACAACACAGGTGATTAGCCTCGAGTAAGACTCAACAACACAGGTGATTAGCTTCGAGTAAGACTCAACAACACAGGTGATTAGCCTCGAGTAAGACTCAACAACACAGGTGATTAGCCTCGAGTAAGACTCAACAACACAGGTGATTAGCTTCGAGTAAGACTCAACAACACAGGTGATTAGCCTCGAGTAAGACTCAACAACACAGGTGATTAACCTCGAGTAAGACTCAACAACACAGGTGATTAACCTCGAGTAAGACTGAACAACACAGGTGATTAACCTCGAGTAAGACTGAACACAGGTGATTAGCCTCGAGTAAGACTCAACAACACAGGTGATTAGCCTCGAGTAAGACTCAACAACACAGGTGATTAGCCTCGAGTAAGACTCAACAACACAGGTGATTAGCCTCGAGTAAGACTCAACAACACAGGTGATTAGCCTCGAGTAAGACTCAGCAACACAGGTGATTAACCTCGAGTAAGACTCAGCAACACAGGTGATTAACCTCGAGTAAGACTCAACAACACAGGTGATTAGCCTCGAGTAAGACTCAAGAAAACACAGGTGATTAACCTCGAGTAAGACTCAACAACACAGGTGATTAGCCTCGAGTAAGACTCAACAACACAGGTGATTAGCCTCGAGTAAGACTCAACAACACAGGTGATTAACCTCGAGTAAGACTCAACAACACAGGTGATTAGCCTCGAGTAAGACTCAACAACACAGGTGATTAGCTTCGAGTAAGACTCAACAACACAGGTGATTAGCCTCGAGTAAGACTCAACAACACAGGTGATTAGCCTCGAGTAAGACTCAACAACACAGGTGATTAGCTTCGAGTAAGACTCAACAACACAGGTGATTAGCCTCGAGTAAGACTCAACAACACAGGTGATTAACCTCGAGTAAGACTCAACAACACAGGTGATTAACCTCGAGTAAGACTGAACAACACAGGTGATTAACCTCGAGTAAGACTGAACACAGGTGATTAGCCTCGAGTAAGACTCAACAACACAGGTGATTAGCCTCGAGTAAGACTCAACAACACAGGTGATTAGCCTCGAGTAAGACTCAACAACACAGGTGATTAGCCTCGAGTAAGACTCAACAACACAGGTGATTAGCCTCGAGTAAGACTCAGCAACACAGGTGATTAACCTCGAGTAAGACTCAGCAACACAGGTGATTAACCTCGAGTAAGACTCAACAACACAGGTGATTAGCCTCGAGTAAGACTCAAGAAAACACAGGTGATTAACCTCGAGTAAGACTCAACAACACAGGTGATTAGCCTCGAGTAAGACTCAACAACACAGGTGATTAGCCTCGAGTAAGACTCAACAACACAGGTGATTAGCCTCGAGTAAGACTCAACAACACAGGTGATTAGCCTCGAGTAAGACTCAACAACACAGGTGATTAGCCTCGAGTAAGACTCAGCAACACAGGTGATTAACCTCGAGTAAGACTCAGCAACACAGGTGATTAACCTCGAGTAAGACTCAACAACACAGGTGATTAGCCTCGAGTAAGACTCAAGAAAACACAGGTGATTAACCTCGAGTAAGACTCAACAACACAGGTGATTAGCCTCGAGTAAGACTCAACAACACAGGTGATTAGCCTCGAGTAAGACTCAACAACACAGGTGATTAGCCTCGAGTAAGACTCAACAACACAGGTGATTAGCTTCGAGTAAGACTCAACAACACAGGTGATTAGCCTCGAGTAAGACTCAACAACACAGGTGATTAGCCTCGAGTAAGACTCAACAACACAGGTGATTAGCTTCGAGTAAGACTCAACAACACAGGTGATTAGCCTCGAGTAAGACTCAACAACACAGGTGATTAACCTCGAGTAAGACTCAACAACACAGGTGATTAACCTCGAGTAAGACTGAACAACACAGGTGATTAACCTCGAGTAAGACTGAACACAGGTGATTAGCCTCGAGTAAGACTCAACAACACAGGTGATTAGCCTCGAGTAAGACTCAACAACACAGGTGATTAGCCTCGAGTAAGACTCAACAACACAGGTGATTAGCCTCGAGTAAGACTCAACAACACAGGTGATTAGCCTCGAGTAAGACTCAGCAACACAGGTGATTAACCTCGAGTAAGACTCAACAACACAGGTGATTAGCCTCGAGTAAGACTCAACAACACAGGTGATTAACCTCGAGTAAGACTCAACAACACAGGTGATTAACCTCGAGTAAGACTGAACAACACAGGTGATTAACCTCGAGTAAGACTGAACACAGGTGATTAGCCTCGAGTAAGACTCAACAACACAGGTGATTAGCCTCGAGTAAGACTCAACAACACAGGTGATTAGCCTCGAGTAAGACTCAACAACACAGGTGATTAGCCTCGAGTAAGACTCAACAACACAGGTGATTAGCCTCGAGTAAGACTCAGCAACACAGGTGATTAACCTCGAGTAAGACTCAACAACACAGGTGATTAACCTCGAGTAAGACTCAACAACACAGGTGATTAACCTCGAGTAAGACTGAACAACACAGGTGATTAGCCTCGAGTAAGACTCAACAACACAGGTGATTAGCCTCGAGTAAGACTCAACAACACAGGTGATTAACCTCGAGTAAGACTCAACAACACAGGTGATTAGCCTCGAGTAAGACTCAACAACACAGGTGATTAACCTCGAGTAAGACTGAACAACACAGGTGATTAGCCTCGAGTAAGACTCAACAACACAGGTGATTAGCCTCGAGTAAGACTCAACAACACAGTTTATTAGCCTCGCGTAGGACTCAACAACACAGGTGATTAGCCTCGAGTAAGACTCAACAACACAGGTGATTAGCCTCGAGTAAGACTCAACAACACAGGTGATTAGCCTCGAGTAAGACTCAAGAAAACACAGGTGATTAACCTCGAGTAAGACTCAACAACACAGGTGATTAGCCTCGAGTAAGACTCAACAACACAGGTGATTAGCCTCGAGTAAGACTCAACAACACAGGTGATTAGCCTCGAGTAAGACTCAACACAGGTGATTAGCCTCGAGTAAGACTCAACAACACAGGTGATTAGCCTCGAGTAAGACTCAACAACACAGGTGATTAGCCTCGAGTAAGACTCAACAACACAGGTGATTAGCCTCGAGTAAGACTCAACAACACAGGTGATTAGCTTCGAGTAAGACTCAACAACACAGGTGATTAACCTCGAGTAAGACTCAACAACACAGGTGATTAGCCTCGAGTAAGACTCAACAACACAGGTGATTAACCTCGAGTAAGACTCAACAACACAGGTGATTAGCCTCGAGTAAGACTCAACAACACAGGTGATTAGCCTCGAGTAAGACTCAACAACACAGGTGATTAACCTCGAGTAAGACTCAACAACACAGGTGATTAGCCTCGAGTAAGACTCAACAACACAGGTGATTAACCTCGAGTAAGACTCAACAACACAGGTGATTAGCCTTGAGTAAGACTCAACAACACAGGTGATTAGCCTCGAGTAAGACTCAACAACACAGGTGATTAGCCTCGAGTAAGACTCAACAACACAGGTGATTAGCCTCGAGTAAGACTCAACAACACAGGTGATTAGCCTCGAGTAAGACTCAGCAACACAGGTGATTAGCCTCGAGTAAGACTCAACAACACAGGTGATTAGCCTCGAGTAAGACTCAACAACACAGGTGATTAACCTCGAGTAAGACTCAACAACACAGGTGATTAGCCTCGAGTAAGACTAGAGTAAATGTTGGTTAGAAGTTAGTGTATTTTTTTCACAGTATTTACTAGGGATGTAAAAATTACTCGTTCTTTGATACTAAGTCAGTACTAAAGCTACTGTAGTAAACCATTAGTTAGTAGTCATTCAGTTAGTAAGTAAACAAACCATCAAGTAACTAATGGTTTACCATCTTTAGTATTGACTTATCACCGAACTACCAGTAATTTTTACATCTCTAGTAACTACAGTTATAAAATACAATGACTACTAACTAATGGTTTACTGTCGATAGTATTGACTTACTATCGAATCAGCAGTTTTTTGACTTTCCAAGTTTACTACAATTAAAATAAATGCTAAAATAAATCTGTTGTATGTTGGCATTAATAATTACTGTCATGAATAAATAAATAAATCAAAATGACAGATTTTGGAAGGTTCCCATATTAATTCATTTTAGAGTACATTTTATTTTTCAGGATTCTTTGATGAAAAGAAAGTTGAAAAGAACAGCATTTATTTGAAATAGAATCTTTTGTAGCATTATGAATGTCTTTACTGTCACTTTTGATAAACTGAATGCATATTCGATGGATAGAAGTATATTTCTTTCAACAGTAAAGAAAATAAGGGTGTAGACGTGATGGTTTGGGCTCTTCTTGTGTGTGTCAGACTCATGAGCTGAAAGTGAACAACAGACTCACGGATCGGCACAAGCTCCGGGCGTCGGTGCGAATGTCGCAGTATCTGAAGAACTGGAAATCCGTCACTCCGTTTTATGGACTCAACCAATCAGAGGCCTCGCTGGAAGCTCCGCCCACCACTAACAGCGGCATCAGCCAATCACAGCCGGCGAGAGTCAGTGTCAATCATTATCACCGTCCAATTACACTCAATCACTTTGAATATGTTCAACGGCGCATATTAATCACGTTTACTTTCTCATCAACAGGAGCTCCCGGATGTGAACACTCTCAGGTGAAAATATAAGCTTTATTCAGTGGTTTCAGGGATATGAAAGTTGCGAACACTAACGTAATTAAGTCAAGTCAAGTCACCTTCATTTATACAGCGCTTTTATCAATGTAGATTGTTTCAAAGCAGCTTTACAGTGATAATAGGAGATTACAGTAACAGAGATTGTTTAAGCTTTACAGCAGCTCTAGAATAAAGTTATTGTCCAGATTGTTAAACAGAGCTTGACTAGATACCGGCGAAAGACAATAAACATGCTTCACACAGGTTGCAGTGAGAACACACAATCAATTGTTTATTGGTACAGGTGCAGCTTAAATAGAAACATCACATGGCATGGTCACATGACAAACACACCTGAGAGGAATCCACAATAATTGGGAGCATACTCATTTACCAATCAATCAATTAACACCCCACTTGCTCACACATTATTCACAATAATTTACAAACAAAAACAAAAACAAAGAAACATCATGGAAACCAACTGCATTACATCTTGGCTTGGCTATAACCCAAACAAAAACGTGGAAAAGGTAAGTAACTTCACTTTTGTAGCTGGTTTAGTCATTAGGTCAGCAACCATCAGATCTGTTGGGCAATACTCCAAAAACACTTCACCATTGTTTACAGTTGATCTCACAAAATGGTTTTTTAATATCAATATGCTTACATCTCTGTCTGCTAACAGGATTCTTTGCCAATGCAATTGTACCTTGGTTGTCTTCATAGATCATTGGTACACCATACTGATGTTCAAGCAATTGTGTCAAGTACAAACACTCTTGTATAGTGGCAGCCAATGCCATGTACTCAGCCTCACATGTTGATAATGCTACAGTTGGCTGCTTTTTGGTCTTCCAAGAAATCAGAGGACCATTCTTACATAGGCTAACACAATAACCAGATGTACTACGTCGGTCATTTGCATCACCTGCCCAATCTGCATCACTGTAAGTCACCAACCTTAACCCTTCATCACATTTCCTGTAACAGAGCATCTTGTCATGTGTACCTTTCAGATATTTCAGTACATGCTTTACAGTTGTCCACTGCTCTTCTGTTGGCTCACTGAAATACTGGGACAGTTTGCTAACAACATAACTTAGGTCAGGTCTAGTGCATGAGGTTAGGTAGATTAGGCCACCCACTGCCTCTCTGTATTTCCTGGGGTCACTCAGCTTTTCATCACCATCAGTGTAATTCAATTTTGGTTCACAAGGTGTCAACCTGGGTTTACAATCTTGCATGTCAAACCTTTCCAGCAGTTTACCAACATAACTCTGCTGTGACACAGTCACACCCTCATCACACTGGTCAAAAGTGATACCTAGAAAATTCTTCAGTCTTCCCAAATCTTTCATCTGGAATTTCCCAGTAAGCATCTCTTTGACAGTTTTTAAAGCTCTCTCATCACTGGCAGCAATAACCATCAATAAGTCATCAACCCATATCAATATTATCACTTTCTCATGTTCTGTTTCTCTCTTGTAAACACAATGGTCAGCTGGGTTTTGTACAAAGATGTTTTCACACAGATAGTCATGTAACATTTTGTTCCAGTTTCGACCTGATTGCTTTAGCCCATACAATGATTTCTCCAGTTTACACACCATTTTCTCATTTGTCTGAGATTTTACATTATACCCCTCTGGCTGTTCCATGTAAATTTCATAATCAATCGGTGCATGTAGGTAGGCAGTTTTAACATCCATCTGATGGAGGATCAAATTCTCCTGAGCAGCTTTCTGCATTAACACTCTCACACTGGTAAGGTTGGCAGTAGGAGAAAAAGTTTCTCCATAATCTACACCCATCTCCTGACTATACCCCTTGGCGACATAGCGGGCCTTATACTTGTCAGATCCATCAGCATTGGTTTTGATAGCATACACCCATCTACCCCCCACTGCTTTCTTGCCATCAGGTAGGGTGGTCAAAGTAAATGTGGTGTTATCCCTCAGTGATTTCATCTCCTCATCCATTGCATCTACCCACTCTCTTGAGTCAGATGAAGTCACAGCTTCTCTGAAAGTCTGAGGTACATTGGAAACCATCTTATAGCAATAATCAATGCTGATCTGCACCTGATCACTCTCCACCCCATAGAAATCTGGCCTCCTTCTCTCTCTACCAGGGTATCTTCTCTCTCTACTCAGGGTATCTGGAGAATACGATTCTGGCTTGACCTCAGTTGACTGTAGACTTATCTGGCTTGGACCTAGCATAGTCTCTGGAATGTCGCACTGCTTGGGTTTGTCAGGGTCAGGTCTGGTTGTGCTATCCTGCACACCAACGTCATCATCATCAGACACGTCATCAGTCACCTGTCCCTCAATATTGGACATAAACCTCACCAGTCTGTGTTTCATCACCTTTCTACTGTCAGGATAGTAGACCATATAGGCTGGGCTGTTCTTATCATACCCAACGAAAATGCCTTTGTCAGACCTTGAGTCTAGCTTCTTCCTGTCCTGTCTATAGGTATAACACACAGTACCAAACTTCTGCATCCTGGACATATTAGGTTTCCTTCCTGTCAGCATAAAGTAAGGTGTTTGTTTGGTGCGGTTGTTGAAACATCTATTCCTCACCACTGCTGCTGTCTGGACTGCATACGGCCATAGCTCCTGGGGTAACTGACTTTCTAAGAGCATACATCTAGCCATATCAAAAAGAGTTCTCCAGTTGCGCTCAGCAGTACCATTCTGGTGTGGTGAGTATGGTGCTGATGTCTCATGTCTGATTCTGTTCCTGCGAAGTAGTACTTGATAACCCTGTCCAGTAAACTCAGCACCATTATCAGACCTGATACATGTAACATTCCCATATGGGGCTGTGTCAGCTAAGAACCTCTCTGTGGCGTCCACTGTGTCACTTTTGTGCTTCAGAAAGTACACAAACACTGCACTTGAATGGTCATCAGTAAAAGAAAGTGCGTACCTATACCCTTCTCTGGACTTTGGGTCAATGGGGCCTGCCAAGTTGGTGTGTATCAACTCTAGAGCTGACTTGGCTCTCACATCAGGCTTTCTGTTCCTACTCTGAGTGAATTTACCTTGGACACACACATCACATTGCATAGACGTTGGGGACTTTACCCTTGATTGACATACCATCCACAACATTCTCTAACTTCTGAACATCATTAAAATTGCAGTGTCCCAAAATCTCATGCCACTTCTGAATATCATGGCAACTCATACATTGATCATCACAGTCATTGTTCACTGGCACAGTAGGCAAATAGAACAGCCTGTTATGCTCATGAATAAGAAAACGTGTACCGTCTTTATACTGCAGGACGTCTTCACCCTCCTTGAAGATCATTGTTGCCCCCCCAGAAGTTGCAGCTCTCACGGAGAAGATGTCTTGGGGATAGGAGGGGATGTACAGCGCATGCTTCAGTGTGGCACTGAGGTGCCGCCCCCTGCTGTCGACCAGACACACCTCTGCTTCTCCTCTGCGCTCCGCAAGCCCCTTGCACCTTGTGTCATCGGCTAGTTCCACGCAGTGCGTCTCGGCCTGGAATCGGTCGTCAAAGCTCTTGAACCTGGCCAGGTCGGTGATGATATGCGATGTCGCACCGGTGTCCACCATCAACCCCTTTCTGGTGACACCGCTCCCTGGCTGACGATCATTGGTCACCAACTTGAAGGCAAAGGTGTTGTCTGTCTCCTCGTACACCCCATGTGCGTTGTCCTGCCGCTGCTGTTTCCGTCCTCCTCGCCATGTGATACGCTGGCCCTGGCTGTACCACTGCTGATCACGCTGACACGGTCTTGCCTTGTGTCCTCTCTGGCCACAACGGAAACACTCAATGTCCCCGCTCTCAGTGCTCCGCACCCTTACGCCTGCCGGGGCACTAGCCTTCCTTGGATGCACCCGGACCCCCATGACATTGTCTTCAGCCACAGCTGTGCGCATACCTTCAGTGCTCTCATAACTCCGCAATTTTGTCTTAAAATCCGCAAAAGAGAGAGTCTCATCCCTTTGAGTGACAAAAATGGAAAAAGGCTTGAATGATTCTGGCAGCCCCTTCAAAACCATTGCAACTAATAGTCCATCACTCAATACTTCTCCAGCATTCCTCAGCGCTGTGATTGAGGTCTCGGCACATATAACATAGTCAGTCACACTCTCACCACTCAGCTTTTGCAGGGAAGTCAATTCTGTGTAGAGACTCACAATGCGGGGCTTACCCTTTCCAGCATAATAGTCCCGCAAGATCTTGAGTGCTCCACGCCCGTCATCTGCAGCCTCTCGCATGACCAGGGACAAACTTTTGTCATCGAGGAATTGGATCAGTTCAGCATATGCTTCAGAATTCTTTGCTGCATCCTCAGCCAATGCATCTGCATCTGCATCCGCACCCACAGCGGGCCCGTTCAAAATTGTGTCCTTCAATTTCTGCAACCGCAGATGGCCCAAAAACTTTGTCTCCCACAGTTCATAATTCTTTTCGTCTCCGTCAAACACAAGACGAGACCAACGTGAACTTGTCCTTTCGCTCATAGTGCTGGCACTCCAAACCTTGAGACACGAATTCAAACGTGCAGACAAACTGTCTTGCTACTCACGCCGTATCTGCACAAAACATCAACGCATCTGGGCCCATAACCTGTTAAACAGAGCTTGACTAGATACCGGCGAAAGACAATAAACATGCTTCACACAGGTTGCAGTGAGAACACACAATCAATTGTTTATTGGTACAGGTGCAGCTTAAATAGAAACATCACATGGCATGGTCACATGACAAACACACCTGAGAGGAATCCACAATAATTGGGAGCATACTCATTTACCAATCAATCAATTAACACAGATAAAGTTAGTTTTGATTGATTCACTTCCATTGTAAAGATCATTAGTTATTAAATTAGGGGCCGCTAACACGACACCGCTCTAACAGAAAACCCTTTACGCTTAATTAAAATTATGTGGTTTTGATTCAGGTAAAACAGAGCTTGGCCACTTTCACTCGATTTTAATACTCAATTTTAATATAAAAAAAAAAAACACTGTAATTTACGTTAGTTTGTTTTCTCAGACCAACACCAAATGGACCGACAGACTCGTTAGACCCCCTGGAAAATGAAAGGTGAGCGAAAGATTCACTAATATATACGATCTTCACAGGGAATCAGTCATAAATGAGTATTTGACCTAATGTTGTGTCTTCATTGTTCAGGAGAAGAGCGAAGCTCAACTGGGTGACGCTATTCTTTAACAACATCCAGCTGGAGAAAGAGGTTGGAATTGTTTCTTGATTTAAATTAAAGCATGTTGTTGTTTTCCCCTGAACTCTTAACCGTGTATGTGTGTGTGTGTGTGTGTGTGTGTGTGTGTGTGTGTGTGTGTGTGTGTGCGTGTGTGCGTGTGCGTGTGTGCGTGTGCGTGTGTGCGTGTGCGTGTGTGTGTGCGTGTGTGTGTGTGTGTGTGTGTGTGTGTGTGTGTGTGTGTGTGTGTGTGTGTGTCAGTATTCTCTGAGTGAAGTCCAGGGGCTTCATCACTCTGTGGGATGTCTGGCCTTCATCTTCATCTCTGTGTTCGTGGTTCAGATGTTGACCTCGCAAAAGTGAGTGTCGTACGGGACCTTAATAATGTACAGGAAGTTCCTGATCTCAGTGTGAACGATTCAATCTGACATTTAGATTAAAATGTAAAGTTAAAACAAATAATTTTAAAGTCAAAATCAAAACACTCAGTAGGATGAAATGTTTTTTTTCTTTACCTGTCTTGCATGTCATGTGACCATTAACCGAAATCAGAGAGCCGCGGACATGTGAATGTGATATAATAATTAATATTTCAATAAATTAACAAGTATTATAATTTTAAATGATTAAACTTAAAATCTTGAGAGACAAGATCATAATTTAGCTAACAAAAACGTTTGGTGCACTTTTCACCATGCAATCAATTCACCTTTAATCTAAACATTTCTTTTTGTTAAATATATTCAAGAAATCACATCATAATTTGGGCTCCAGAATGGCAGAGTTCAGATCACCTGTTTTGGGCGAGGGTCAGATCGCAGAAGCCTGCTCTTTATTTCCTCACATTAAGAAAAGTGTGAAAGTGTTTTCTGCAATTTTCTAGTGTTTCTGCATGAACACTCAACAGAAATCTCTCATTCTCGTTGGTCATGTGCAGAAACTTTGCTCTTGCGGTGTCGTATGGAGCCACTTTCCCAGTCCAGATCCTGATCGCACTGGTGGTCTTCACCAGATTCCTGAAGGTACGACTGCATGGCTTTGAGAACAGTCAGATTAGTGGCTGACCAATGGCAAACTCTTAAAATATTATAATGACTACACTGTAAACCCGAATAAGTTAGCAGAACTCAAAAAATTTAAGGCAATCGATTGCCTCAATTTTTTTAAGTTTTGAAATTCAAAGATTAAGTAAGCAGAACTGGCAGATTTTAAGTTTGTACTTAAACATTTCAAGTTGTGAACAAACTCCATCGCACACCTGCAGGTGATAGGTGCGTAGGATAACAAGGCCAATTAGGTAGGTCGTTTCAGCAGATAAGGAACTGATGAAGGTCGTGTGACCGAAACGTTGTGTTAATAAATATAGTTATAAAAGTTAAGAACAATTAAAATCAGAGTACACTATTTCATACACTTAACTTAAAACCTTCATGTAATCTCAATGTGAACACTTTCATTAGTATTAACTTATAGTTTTAACAAGCTAGTTTACTAACATACTATTATGTTATCATGCTAACAATAGTATGTTATACAGCACTTACTGCATGAGTGCAACAATATAAAGATTTTATTTGCTCTCAGATCAAGCCGCATGCACCACTTGTCACCATGATGGTAACTATCCTAAAACCAACATTAACAGAAATTCTTCTAAATTAGCATAACAAAACATTAATCAATACTCAATATCCCACTTAACATTAATCTTGCACACAAAAAAAAACATTATATTACGCTTAATTTTAGAATTTACTCTCTCATTCAAGTGCCATCGGCAAAGCATGCTGGGAAATAGACATCCCAGCAGTTTCAGTTAAACTTAAGTTTGTTTAAATTAAAATAAATCATTTCATAAAACTCAAAACAATGAAACAGTTCAGTTTACTTAAAATATATCAGTTCTGTGAACTTGAAAGAAAAAGAAAGTGCTAAATACTCATAAAAGTTCATTTGACTGAACTAATTAGTTTAATTTAAGTTTATTCATAAAACAGAAGAGACTCACAGCTAGAGTTTTGTAATTAATTATGTTAAATTCACTGTAAAATCAAATTAGTTAGACTTACTTAAAAAAGCATGCAAACCGATTGCCTTAAACAAACAAGCGAAATAGGAATAGTATGTTGTTCTGACAAATGCTTATTTAGTATACTTCACTTACACAAGAGTTCTAGCAACTAAAAAAGAACTGTAGAGAGTACTTGATAATTTACTTTAAAATGTAATTGCCAAGATTGTCACAAATATAGAGGGATTATATAAACCCAATTAAAAGTTTCATTAGTGTTAGCAACAAAATGATAAAAGATCATTAATTGACACGAAATATAGTTTTGTTATACATCATTCATACATATATACATACATATATATATATATATATATATATATATATATATATATATATATATATATATATATATATATATATATATATATATATATATATATATATATATATATATATATATATATATATATATATATATATATATATATACATATATATATTTATATATACCTTCTCTTCCTTTGAAACCAAATAACTGGTTCGCTGCATCAATGGGAACTTGAGAAGAGAATTACAATAGTATAAATGAAGTTCCAAGTGGCCAACCAAAGAGAACACAAAACATTTAGGAAAATCAACATCAGTTTATAAAGTCATCTTATGTGATGTTGTCTCAAATATTCCAGTTATATTGACAATTCAACATTCAAGATGACTTTGGGAAAAATCAACATCAGTTTATAAAGTCATCTTATGTGATGTTGTCTCAAATATTCCAGTTATATTGACAATTCAACATTCAAGATGACTTTGGGAAACGAGTGAATGCAAACAGAGAAAGATAACTGCAGAAGTGGAGGAAATTAGTGAAAAGTCCATTAAGAATTTCCCCGCCTCGAGTTACCAATCAGTTAATCTTAACTTGGGTTTTCTAAGTTAACATAGTATGTGAATAGTACAGATTATAAGATTTTTACAATTAAGTTAAGACATTAAGTAAAGTTAACTAAAAAGTATCCGTTAGAATCACTGTTGGATTTAAGTGTTGTGGGCTTTTAAAAAAAAAAGTCTCAATATGTGTGTGTGTGTGTGTGTGTGTGTGTGTGTCAGCGCTGGAGCTCTAAGATCCCCCCCAGCATCCTCTGGGTGTCGTTGCTGTATGACGGCGTGGCCACCAGGGCGGCGCTGCGTCTGCTGCTGGTGCTTCTGTGTCTGCTCATCACGCTGCTCATGGCAGTGCTCAACATAGTGAGAAACCCCTGCACAAACACCAGCTCACGACCGACAGGACCGAGTCAGAGCAGCCGTCTTCACACTGCAATAAACATGACTGTACTGTAGCATAGAGGTGGAATGGAGAAGTTTACGATAGAATCACAAAATTAAGAATTTAACACTACAGGCAAAACTAATGTTTTTTTTTTATATACTGGTTAATTTGTCTTCCATATAATGTCTCATTTCACACTAGTGGAAGGATAAACTAAAATACACATTTAAGTGTTTAATTTATTACACTTAGATTTACTAACAGCTTGCTCAGCGCAAACCCTCTTTTGGCCTTAAAGTCCCCCTGTAGTCAATAATTATATCCCTTAAAACTCATCTTTGATCACCAAAATGACATATTTAAACGTTTGAAAAAAATTCTTCATGCCTTAAAATATCTTGAATGTAACTCAACACCCTTGCCTCATTTAGTATGCGCGGAGGTTCTATGAATATGCGAATGAGCCCCGCCTCCACTCACTCACTCAGCTCAGAGATCCACTGGTTGACGATCACACGTTGATCTGATTGGTTACAAGGTAGTTTGTGACGTCAGAAACACCAGCGATTTCAAAGCGTCTTTGGTTCACTGCAGTTTTAAGGAGGAAATACTCAGCAATGGTGTCGACTTATGAATTTACACATGGTTTGTCTTAAAACATATTAAAAACACCACATAGACACATAAACAACATTAAACCCTGGATTTTCACCACAGGGGTCTTTATGTTTTTTCAGCTAAGCTTATTATATATGCATTTGTAGGAGTTTCTCTTTCAGACGCAGTATTTATGGGAGGAGAGTATTTAAATGAATCATGCAAAGTGATTTACTAAGTTTTGCGCTTGTGAATTTACTGGTATTTGCTCTATTATTTAACGCCCAAAGAAAGCACATCTTAAAACAGCCTTGTTTAGTAAATCTGACCCTTTATCTTTTTGTGTCACTAAATTTAAGTTACAATACATATCATTAAAAATATTTTTTTCTCCACTACAGTAACACTTACATACACCAAAACTTACAGTTTTATTCATATCTATATTCTGAAGGTTTTTACTGAGGGGTTTGTTCATATATCAATCAACCTGATTTTTATAGCATTTTATTCCTAAAAACATGGTGAAAATGCGTTTTTCTGTCGGTCGACAGTATTTTCTGATTTATGGAGTGATAAAAAAAGAGATCAAAAATCCCCTCTATAAAAACCTCTAAGTCTAATATGTCAACAAAATCAAACAAGTATTTTGAATCTGGCTTTATCCAATATTCAAATTAATGTTCTGAAAATGTATACAAATTAATGCATATTTAATCAGATAATGCCTCGTTGCATATCTTAACATAACATTTCACAAAACTGATATCTATTAATGAAATATTTGTATAAGTTAGTTTATCATAATGCATCTAATTAGTTTTGACCATCACTGAAGAACTACAGCTACATTTCTGTTTGTAACTTTATTATGAAGGATCCTGTGTAGATAAGAGATACAGCTTTATGCTTTATTATAAGAAAATGAATGTCATTAAAATAGTTTTTTCTCCACTACAGTACAACTTACATACACCAAAACTTACAGTTTTATTCATATCTATATTCTGAAGGTTTTTACTGAGGGGTTTGTTCATATATCATTCAACCTGATTATTAGAGCATTTTATTCCAAAAACATGGTGAAAATGCGTTTTTCTGTCGTTCGACAGCGTTTTCTGATTTATGGAGTGATAAAAAGAGAAATCAAAAATCCCCTCGATAAAAACCTTTAACTCTAATATGTCAACAAAATTAAACAAAAACTTTGTAACAAATTAATGCATATTTAATTAGATAATGCCTCGTGCATTTTTTAACATAACATTTCACAAAACTGATATCTATTAATGAAATATTTTTATCAGTTAGTTTATCATAATGCATCTAATTAGTTTTGACCATCACTGAAGAACTACGGCTACATTTCTTGTAACTTTATTATGGGGGAAAAAGGATCCTGTGTAGATCATAGACACAGCTTTATTAAAACTAATTAGATGCATTTTGATAAACTAACTTATACAAATATTTCATTAATAGATATCAGTTTTGTGAAATGTTATGTTAAAATATGCAACGAGGCATTATCTAATTAAATATGCAATCATTTGTATACATTTTCAGAACATAAATTGCTTTATTATAAGAAAATGAAATACACACAAATGATCTTCTGCCTTTTTATGTCTGTCTGCACAACCTCTTTAGTGTGTTTGTTTGCTTCGTAGGTTTTTATACCAGGCGATGACTGCTCAAATGTTTCCCACAATGCAACAGAATTGAACAATCTTAATCTCTACACTTTCCCGGTAAGCTTTACCATTATAAATGCCATTTGCATGAGTGTCGGTGTGATATTGATCGTATGTTACTGTGTCTCTGCAGTATTATCTGTACTGCTGTCTGCTGGCGATGCTGGGCGTGATGGTGTTCGTGCGCGTGTGTGTGTCTGTGAAAGTCTTCCTCCTGACGCTAGCGCTAGTGGTTTATCTCGCGCTCTTCTTGCACGTGTACGCGCCGCGCTCCGACTGCTACGTCAAACAGCTCTACGGCGACAACAGCACGTAAGACACACACACACACACACGTTTCTGTTTAACTATATATATATAAAAAAAATAGTACAACTAGTTAATACATTTGTACTGTAAAATAAAAAAAATTAGGGCTGGGCAATGATTAATCGCATCCAACATAAAAGTTTGTGTTTACATATAATATATGTGTGTGAACTGTGTATAATTATGTTGTATAAATAAATACACACACATGCATGCATATATTTAGGATAATATATATATATATATATATATATATATATATATATATATATATATATATATATATATATATATATATATATATATATATATATATATATATATATATATTAATATAAATAAGTATATATAAATATAGATATACAGTATATACATGCAAATATTTCTTCAATATATACATGCATGTGTGTGTATTTATATATACAACATAATTATACACAGTACACACACATATATTATATGTAAACACAAACTTTTATGTTGGATGCGATTAATCGTTGCCCAGCCCTAAAAAAATGTATGTGTATTAAAAATTATAACAATTTGCAATGATTTTTTATTTGATTTAATTGTGCATTAATTGTTGTTCTTGTTATATTAAATTATATAATTAAATATTATAATAATAATTATCATAATGATATAATGATATAATAATGATTCTAATAATGATATAAAAAAACAATAATGATTATTATTTTCTGATTTATCAGTTGTAATTCTTATAACAGTAATAAACGATTATAAGTTTAGTTTAAAATGTGTTAAAATTGGCAGCTGAATATATATTAATTTCATTCAGCATATTCTTCAGATTGAAACAAATATTCAGTGAGAAATATGTAGGTGGGACTTAATTTATTCATGAGGAGTTTGATCGAATGGTGTAAAATGTCTCTATTACAGACGGTTGAAAAATATCAAGGATTAGTGAAGACAGAATATTAATATATTTTGACGAGGGATTATGAAGACAAACATTTTTTCTTTATTATAACGTCACTGATTAATCATTCATAATATGAGCGGCAACATGAAATAAGAAGGTAACAACCAGAGTCAATATTGATTTTAGGACTTTGGTGGGATGGACAGTCATGGTTCAGATGCTATTAGTATTTATACATTTATTTTGCATTGTAACTCTAAACGGTGCCCAGAAATACTGTGATTGTTGTACAATTTTAATAAGTTGAGTAAAAATCATTATTGACTGTGATATCTTACTGTGTGTGTTTCAGGCCGGGAGTTCTTAAGGAGCCCAAGATCATGGCCGGCATTTGGCTGGTCATTTTCTACTTGACTTCCCTTATTCTTGTGCGACAGGTAAGAGTGTGTGTGTGTGTGTGTGTGTGTGTGTGTGTGTGTGTGTGTGTGTGTGTGTGTGACTTAGTGTGTGTGTGAACACATATTTGGTTATGAGTCAGTTGCACTGAGTGTTGGGGAAGTTGTATAACAGTAATCCACTAGATGACTAACTACTTCTCGAAACGGAAGTTTTTGTCTTTATATGCGGCTTTTTCCTTTAGTTGTCAGGAATCATGTGTTTAAAGTCATACATTATGGTTTTTATTCATATTTTGAATGCTTTCTCTTTTTTGTAGCAATTTTTATTGTCTTTTAAATGTTACATATATATATATATATATATATATATATATATATATATATATATATATACAGTATGTGTGTGTGTATATATGAAGAGTTCAGATGCAAAAGCCTCTAATTTTCTTATAGAATGATCATTTTTATCAAGCTTGTATATTTAAGTTCAGTAATTTCACTTAAATGGCAATGAAGATTATCATTTAAGTGAAATTACTGAACTTAAATATACAAGCTTGATAAAAATGATCATTCTATAAGACAATTTCAAATGGCATTTAGAGGCTTTTGCATCTGAACTCTTCATATATATATATATAATTTTTTTTTTTTTTTTTTTTTTCTGTTTTCATTTAAAATATTTTAAACTAAATAAAAGTGAGAGGTGTTGAGTTTGAAATATTTTATTTCAGTTAGTTTAAAAATATATATTTTGGTTTAATTTATTTTTGTTTTTTTTATTTCCAGTGTATAATTTGAGTTCTAGTGATATTTTAGCATCATTGAGATACTATTATAGTTTTTATTATTACTGTTTTGAATATGTTATTTTTATATTTCCTGTTTGCATTAAAGTTTTAGTAATTTTCTTTTTTGTCATTTTTAGTGGTTTTTAATGTATATATGATATATCATTATAGACATTAAAAGTTATTTTAACACATCAGTTTAAACTAAATGAACACAAGTCAAGTGGTGTAAAATAAGTCAAACAATTTATTTTTCCAGTCAAAGTATATTTTATTTCAACCATTGTTTCTCATGCTGACTACAGTGACCCTGCTCAGCTGAGTGTGTGTGTGTGTGTGTGTGTGATCTGTGTGTATACAGGATGAGTTGGGCTCTCGCACAGAGTTCCTGCTGGAGAAGTGTTTTAAAAAAGAGACGGACGAGATGGAGACGACGAAGAACGTGAACAGACTCCTCTTGCAGAATCTGTTGCCGGGACATGTCACTGAGTTCTTCATCGGCAAGGACGTCCCAAACCAGGTGACACACACACACACACACACACACACACACACACACACACACACACACACACACACACACTCTCAGGTGTTCGTGATGAAGACCTCGAGCTCCACTGATGCCCTCTAGAGGCGGCAGAGTCCATTACACTCAATCTCCTCCAGTGCTTCTGTGTCTGCTGAGCGAGAGTTCATCGTTTATCGAGTAAAAGTCTTTTAGTGTAATTGTACAAGCGTCCTCCTTCAGCTCGAGCGTCACTAGTCTTTCTGTGTCAAATCTGCTCTGATTTTATCAAGGAAACGCACTTTGATATTGTTAGTAATATTTCAGCTGGACTGAAGCAGGTTTACTTGATTATCCAGACAACATTTATTATAAAAATCATGAGTATCAGATCTGATCATCATTGTATTGCATTAAATGATTTAAACCTACAGATCAGACTATAAGCATTTAAATATCATCTTACTAAGATAATATTATTGGCAGATATTGATATTTATATGCATTTTATGCTGAAGATCGCATTGATTTACATTACAAGCATCAGGATTTCATCTTACTGTTTGACCAAATTGCATATTTTTGCTCTGAATAAAATGAAGCTGTTTTTTATATATCAGACTATATGAGCCATAAAAACCTTGATACATAAAAAATGAAACTCAACAAAAACCACATATGAAAACTTTTTCCTTTTATATTTTGTCTGAAGGTTTAATAAATGGTTTCATTATATTACAATTATATACTAATATTTCATATGTCAGGCTTTACAAGGTTAAAACCTGGTGTTAACAGGGCTTAATTCTGTGATGTATCTGTGTGTGTGTGTGTTTCAGGACTTGTACAGCAAGTCGTGCGAGTGTGTGTGTGTTATGTTCGCGTCCGTGCCGCAGTTCTACAAAGAGTTTTACAACGAGAGCAGCATCAACAACAACGGGCTGGAGTGTCTTCGCTTCCTCAACGAGATCATCTCAGACTTTGACGAGGTGAATGTCTCTTCATTCGTCTGTTTTATCGGTTTAATCTTTTACACCGACCCGTCTCACAATGTGTTTTCCTCTCACAGCTCCTTAACAAGCCAAAATTCAGCGCGGTAGAAAAGATCAAGACCATCGGGAGCACTTACATGGCGGCCGCCGGACTGACCAATCCTGCCAAAACTGAGGAGCAACTAGTGAGTAGCGAGCGAATCTAAATCTATGGTGTCCCCAGAGTGTGTCTGTGAAATTTCAGCTCAAACTTATTTATTACAGCTTGGCAAATTTGCCTCTTTTTGGGTGTGAGCAAAAACTTGCCGTTTTTGTGTGTGTCCCTTTAAATGCAAATGAGCTTTAGCTCCGCCTCCGTTCAGAAGAGGGCGGAGTCTTTACACGAGCTTCAGAAACTCCGGCAATAACAGAACAGGCCAATCTCCCTCATCCAGAATCCCAGAATAACCAGCATACATGCCAACCCTCCCGATTTTTCCGGGAGACTCCCGAATTTCAAAGCCCCTCCCGAAAAGCTCCCGGACCGACCTTTCTCCCGAATTTCTCCCGATTTCCACCCGGACAACAATATTGCTACACCATCCGTCACTGGGCGCCGTTTCAGACCAAACGGTTGCGCTCCCATGGCGTCTGTCGTTGCTATGCAACCAAACTGCGCTCTCCATGATGACGACGAAGAAGTATCAGCGAAGGCTTAATTGATTCCTAGCCCTCGCATTAGCTTTACTACTAGATATATTTCTGGAGATGAGAAGGAAAAACCCGCCTGGAAAAACTAGCGCACGTTGCTTCCATTATGAGTGCTCACCGCGGCCGCGCGCCTACGGTTGAAATAACGACCTTGAGCGCGGAAAAGACGCGATATGTGAACGGCCCCTAGTCTGAAATGAAAGGCAAGAACAGCTATTTATTTGGCTTGAGACTGTTACATGAAAATTTAAAAATGAAATGTCATAATTATAATGTTTTGAGAGTTTACCTATGTAATTGTTGCATTAGGCTATGAATTAATAAATGTTTATTGATAAGATCTAGCTATTTCATGTCTTTTCATCCCCCCCCCCCGTTCCTTTTGAATATCTCCCTAATTCTGAGGTCTTAAGGTTGGCAAGTATGATAACCAGTAGCGAGTGCAGCCTTACGGAGAGACTCAGGAAGAGCTTCTGAATGTTAGCGGAGACATTTCTGTAGTTGTTGTGGAGTTACACTGATCATCTCATCATCTTGTTGATCTTCTCCACAAGTGTCCACAGTTCCTGAGGTCTTGATAAGACAGCGGTGACATGTTCTGGTCAATAGTGTTCAGTGCTCGTCTGTGCTCAACCACAGAACAGCTTCAGGCTCTGCTGGATCTTCATCAGTGCGTTAGAACTGGTCTCTGTTGTCGCTTGTGGAACCAAATGTCGGCTGGTGGGTGTAAACGTGCAGATTAAGGGCCGGGAATATTATAATAAGATCCTCTTCATACGTCAGAAGGAGAGCGTAATCTGACCGGCTTATTTTATAACATGCTTGCAGAGAAAGGCTCACCAGAACACAGTTACTGGGTTTTACTTTTCACGTTTACTGTGTTGGTAGAAGCACCGATTATAGCACTTACACACAGAGAAACTCAGATTTTCATGATATGTCCCCTTTAAAGGGCATTGTAAATCCACATGGTGAGTTTTCATCAGTTTTGTGCATCTACAGCTCTGCGACATGTCGTGCAATCACATTCGCAGCATGTTGGACTTCGCCATCGCTCTGATGGGGAGACTGGAAAACATCAACACACACTCGTTCAACAGCTTCAAACTGAGGATCGGTAACACACACTGCATATTTATGACTTATACACACATCATTTCAACCTTTCGAACGATCAGATTGTGGACTGATCTGTTTATCCAGCATAAATGTGAGACTGGTGTTGTGTTGTGTCCAGGGATAAACCACGGCCCAGTGATCGCGGGCGTCATCGGCGCTCATAAACCTCAGTATGACATCTGGGGGAACACGGTAAACGTGGCCAGCCGCATGGACAGCACTGGAGTCCTGGATAAGATACAGGTGATGCATCTGTACACCTGTCGAAACATCGAAACGTCAATCTCTCTCACACACACACACACACACACACAATTATAGCTGCATAATTTATCCAATTGTCTCTATAATATGCAGAAGCAGAAAACAGGAATAAAGCGAGTATTTGCTTTATAGGCCAAACCTGAGAAAATGGCACATCTGGGAAAAATTTGAATTTCGACAGAATGAAAGCCTCTTGAAAAACAGATTGCATCATTTTACAGTTAAATGGTCCTGGGGTTTCAATGGGGACATTTGTGTTCCACTAGTGCAAAATAGATTTTTTTTTTTTAAAGGAAATGGGGATGAAATAGTACAATTCCAATAAAAAAACACACCTGTGCCAAAATGTATGCAGTCGGCACTAACACAGGCAAAACAATAAATAAAAAAAACCTGAAAAAGACAAAAATGTCCATAATTAGGATGCACAAGGGTTAATGCATGAATGTTTCGTCTCTCTATGGAAGTAAAATAATGCCGAATGTTTTTGAAACAAAAAAAGCGTGTTGAATTGGCTTGAATTTTTATGGGCTGAAATTCAAAATTCCAAAATATTCGCTTCCTCAATTATGGATCTGTACTCTACTGCTATTCCTGCAGTTCCGGATGTGAAACTGAATTTTCTGTCGAATTTGAACCTCTGAACTTGTGGAAGCGAATATGTAAAGTGAAGAGTATTTTTAAACAGAATGAATATTTTGGAAGTTAAATCTGAAAGGTGAATATGGATTATTGAATGTGTGTGTGTGTGTGTGTGAAATGTTTTGAATTAGAAATATTTACAGCTTAAATATATGAATTTCAGCCCATTAAACTGCAAGCCCTAAAAATACAATGCATTCAAATGCATTCATGGTTAATGCATTGCATTTTTTTTTTTTTTAAGTAGTGCAATTCAACAAGCTTTTTTGTTTCAAAAACATTTGCCATTATTTTACTTCCATAGATCTCTATAAAGTAAATAAATAAAAGCATATTTTGTTACCTTTTGTTACTTGGAAGATGTTTTTCCCATCATCGCTGATCATTTCCCAGAACATTCAGCATCTGGTTTATATTCGCCATCTCAAACATATTCTCAAAACTATCGTTTTCAACGTCTTCAAAATCAATATTCTGATCCCTGACCGCTTCTTCAGATCCACCGTGACGCTAATATTTGATTGGGATAAAATAGTTGCTCAAACTTGAGCCATTTCAGGTTTTGCTGAGGATATTATTTTGTTTTATGCCTGGGGTAATTATGTACGTTATCGTAATGTTCCATCGCCACCTTGAGGAATAAAGCTGAAGTGCACATATTGAGTCAATAGCGATTAAATTATTGTTGCGCAGAAAAAAAAAAAACACTATTACATACCGCGGGTCACTAGCGACCCGATACACTTTTTATGAAAAAATTATTTGACAACAGGCATTCTTTTATAATACTTCTTTTTTTTTTTTTTAGGAATGCACGATATATCGGCCACCATATTGGCATTGGCCGATATATTAAAGCCAATAAATAATGTAGTATTTCCTTCAGCTGAGACTCTTCAGATGCGCACTGTTCAACATGATGGTTTTGAATCGCTTGAAATATGATTGAAATCACTTAAAAAAAGGAAAATACAGCAAATTAGTGCAAGTCTGTCATATCGGCTACATAAAGTTATCATGAGAACATTATAATTGTGTGTGTGAGAAGTGGATTTTAATGGTGAGATTTTTGTGTTTGTAATCAGGCTCTCAAAAATTATATAAAAATGTGGATTTAGATTTATCTGCCAATATATCGGTTATCGGCTTTCAAATATAAAAAAATGATCGGTTATCGTATCGGCCAAAATGTTCATATCGGTGCATTCCTAATTTTTTCTTGCTTTATGTTCAACAAAAATAAAATAAAACATATGATAGCATAATACTTGAACACACCTGACGCCATAAACACTCGAAAATACGAACTTCCCCAGAAGGACTTGAACTAATTTAATTAAATGAATAAGGTATTAAATCAGTGTGTTGTTTGTTGTCTTCTCAGGTGACGGAGGAAACCGCACATGTGGCTCAAACGCTGGGCTATGATGTCACTCAGAGAGGAGTGGTCAACGTCAAGGGCAAAGGTCAACTGACCACGTACTTCATCGACACGGAGCAAATGCTGAAGACCACGTTATCAATGAAAGCTTGAAACATCAATCCGACATGTTATAACTTGAGATCCTTAGTGTTCCACTAAGGTCCTTTACGACAGGTGTGTTCACATCGGAGTTCGCAATGTAATGCTGTGGGTCCGTAGAAGAGTTTAGAGGAAAACAGTGTCAAAATAAGCAATAAAAAAATGTAATTAAATATAAAAAAAAATTAAAAAAAGTGAAAAGTTGGATTAAAATAAATATACTGTGAATGTTAGTGGTGGCTGAAATAGTTAGCACTTAACTAATTCAAGTACTTTTAAAAATGAAGGAAGATTAAAGTTAACTATTTTGTTTGTTCTTTTTGAAAATGTCTTCTTTCTGATAATCTATTTTTTTAAATAACGTAAAGTGTAAATTCTATAAATTTCCAAGGTGTTGAGTTTAGTTTTATATTGAATATGTGTATTATCTTTCACTTATGCACTTATTTATTAATGTTTGTTATTATGTATTTAAAATTTTGTATGTTCAATTTATGTGAAAAGTGTATATAAACATTTTCATTAAAAAAAACTGCTCTTTGTTGTGTTTAAACTTTAACCATGTGACCGAGCTGACTAGAAAATGACTGGCTTTTAAAAGGGTGATACTCACAAAATTAAAATATATTTTTTATTTCTAATTGATAAGGAGAATTTTATGAAATCCCATTTAACCTGGGAGGAAATATACAGCCTATATCAACGCAAAGGTCATGCAAGTAAACGCAGAAACTATTATAATTTTTCCTGCCGTCTCATCTTTTCCCATCACTTAAGGTTTGGTTAATATCTTTAATATATAATTTCACAAGCTATCTTGAACGAACAGAGGCATGGTCTGAGATAATAGTGAAATATTTACCGGCGTCGCATTCTCGGAAGATGAAGAAAATATCCGTCAAATGAAAAACAAAAAGAAATTTCTTCACCAAAATACAAACCGCCACAGTGGAATTTCCCTCAGAACGAAGCCCCGCCCATCGTTCGCTGCCCAAACGATCTGATTGGTCCGCGCAACCGTCCGTCATC
>CM043355.1:2453883-2456383 GCA_023718395.1 Leucaspius delineatus
AACTGATAAGTATTACCTCTGTCTTATCTGGATTTAATAAAAGAAAATTGTGCGTCATCCAATCTTTTATATCTTTAACACACTCTGTCAATTTGGATAATTTAGCGTTTTCATCCGGCCGTGATGAAATATATAGTTGAGTGTCATCAGCATAACAATGGAAACTAATTCCATGTTTCCTTATAATATTTCCAAGTGGCAGCATATATATTGAGAATAATAGAGGGCCTAACACAGATCCCTGCGGCACTCCATAGTTTACTGGAGTTATGATAGATTTTTCTCCGTTTAACCCTCTGAGGTCTGAGCTGTTTTCTGGGCCCTGGAGGTGTTCTGACATGCTCTGACATTTGTGGTTATTTCTGTTACTTGTGACATTTTCATGGCTAAAGTCTAATTACACTGTATTCAGCACAAACTCTGCTACAATAATATATCAGCAGAATGTATGTAAAAGTTTGTAGTTTTGAGATAATGACATTTATGCGTGGTTTGTGAAAATACAAAAATAAATTCTCACTGAAATAAGGTCATGAAACCCATACTGATTATTTCTTCACAAGACTTTTGAAAATTGTATCACGTAGCCTAGAATATATGCTCTAAAACTATGTGAGAATCACCCTGACTGCTCATTCAGAGAAGACAATATATTGATTTAAAAATTTTACGACGTGTTTTGTGTTAGAAAGCAATATGCGAAGGGGCGGATCACCTCATTAATATGAAAGCTTTCCACACCTGAGAAAGACAAAGAACCTCCCTAATGGCCCTATTAGGAGCTTATCAGGGCCCATCATTCTGACCAACCTTGCACAAAGAATGAGGAGATTTAAAAAAGAATGGCTTTTAAAATTGTTTGGATTTATTTACAACACAACATAATCCAAAGATACACAACAAAAAAGCACTTATTGAAGAAAGAGACCTTTGTGCCATTCCTAAAAACATTGTACATACCTTTCATTTTCTAAGGTGTTTGATTTTCACTTTACCATGTTCATGTACAGAGACATGTACTGTGAATGTTTAAGTCAGCAGGACTCAGTGGCATCTGGGCCCTGAAAAAAAAAAAAAGAACATACTGATATCAAGAGAAAGGCCTGCACGATTTTGGGAATACATTTTAGATTTTTCTTGTTAAAATTGCTTTTTAATTCACAGAATACACACACACACTCACACAAATGTTTCCAACAATATATAATGAACACCAGGTTTGTTGTGCCTTGTAGGTATAGGCTATGCGCAGTGCTGCATAAAATAATAACAATATAGCAGCCTATATATTAATTTAAAAAAGATTTCAGTAACAACTAAGCTAGAGAAAAATATATTGATTATCATGTTACTTCAAATGTTTCCATTCGTTATGATGATATGAAATGAGATAATAGTAAAAACATGAAGCCGTTTGGAGCGTTTTGCTTTTCCAAAATATGATACATTCAAACGCGATCACGATCAAAAATATGATACATTAAAACGCGATCGCGATCAAAAATATGATACATTAAAACGCGATTGCGATCAAATATAAAACATTATGGTTAGGCCTACCATATACATAGCCTATCTACGTTTGAGCAGATATCCACAAACACAGTAACAGTAAACACGGGTCTAAATATTATAATATTCACCATATATCTAGCAACAGTTCAACTGCAATGTGAAATTTATGCAATAATAGCAAACTAATATGTAAGAATTACTTACCTTATCTTTCTTGTCTTCAAATATCGTTCTTCTTCTTCTGATGTAAATCCAATGTAAGCTCAGGCACGTCTTTCAAACTCGACGAAAAGTGAAGTGAAGTGTTTTGTTGTTGAGGTAATGAGGGCGATCGCGTTCCATGTGGAGATTTGCATGTGAATATCTTTTGCGCGAGTGGGCGTGGCCGAATTAAAAATAATTAGGAAGCGTTTGAGAAGCTGGAAATCTTGTTGGTTTTATACAAATTACTTAAACAGAGAATATTTGTTTTCGTTTTGAATCCGATCATTTAAAAGTACACACTTAAATGTTTATAAAGGTGTATGGCTCATAAATGTGTGACAAGTATTCGCTGAGTTTTGTTTCAGTTTATAGACGTGCTCAAGAAAAAAAAGTTCACCGCGACGGAGAGGCAGAACGCACACACTGTTTATTTTCTTTATTTTACAAAAGCACAATGTTTTGATTTGATTGGAAGTGGACACATACAAAAGTAGAAATACCACAGATTCTTTTTTTATATTTATTTTTTCTGTATGACCATAAATGACGGAGAAATTTAAGTTTATAGTGCTACAATGTGGAGAAAATCCAGCAAAACGCGCCGGCGCGTTTGTCGACCTCAGAGGGTTAAATAGACAAAATGGTAGCGGTCAGATAGGTATGATCTGAACCAGCTTAATGCTTGTCCTTGAACACCGGTATAGTTTTGTAGTCGATCTAAGAGTATTGTGTGATCTATAGTATCGAACGCAGCACTAAGATCAAGTAAAACTAGTATTGA
>CM043355.1:2466383-2476383 GCA_023718395.1 Leucaspius delineatus
GTCTGTCGTCTGTTTGTCTGTCGTCTGTCTGTCTGTCTGTCGTCTGTTTGTCTGTCTGTCTGTCTGTCTGTCTGTCTGTCGTCTGTCTGTCTGTCTGTCTGTCGTCTGTCTGTCTGTCGTCTGTTTGTCTGTCGTCTGTCTGTCTGTCGTCTGTTTGTCTGTCGTCTGTCTGTCTGTCTGTCGTCTGTCTGTCTGTCGTCTGTCTGTCGTCTGTTTGTCTGTCGTCTGTTTGTCTGTCGTCTGTTTGTCTGTCGTCTGTCGTCTGTGTCTGTCGTCTGTCTGTCTGTCTGTCTGTCGTCTGTTTGTCTGTCGTCTGTCTGTCGTCTGTTTGTCTGTCGTCTGCCTGTCTGTCGTCTGTCTGTCTGTCGTCTGTTTGTCTGTCGTCTGTCTGTCTGTCTGTCTGTCGTCTGTTTGTCTGTCGTCTGTGTCTGTCGTCTGTCTGTCTGTCTGTCTGTCTGTCGTCTGCTTGTCTGTCGTCTGTCTGTCGTCTGTCTGTCTGTCGTCTGTTTGTCTGTCGTCTGTTGTTCGGCTGTTTGTCTGTCGTCTGTCTGTCTGCCTGTCTGTCTGTCTGTCGTCTGTCTGTCTGTCGTCTGTTTGTCTGTCGTCTGTCTGTCTGTCTGTCTGTCTGTCTGTCTGTCTGTCGTCTGTTTGTCTGTCGTCTGTTTGTCTGTCGTCTGTCTGTCGTCTGTCTGTCTGTCGTCTGTCTGTCTGTCGTCTGTTTGTCTGTTTGTCGTCTGTTGTTCGGCTGTTTGTCTGTCGTCTGTCTGTCTGTCGTCTGTCTGTCTGTCGTCTGTCTGTCTGTCTGTCGTCTGTCTGTCGTCTGTCTGTCGTCTGTCTGTCGTCTGTCTGTCTGTCTGTCGTCTGTTGTTCGTCTGTTTGTCTGTCGTCTGTCTGTCTGTCTGTCTGTCGTCTGTCTGTCTGTCTGTCGTCTGTTGTTCGTCTGTTTGTCTGTCTGTCCGTCTGTCGTCTGTCTGTCTGTCGTCTGTCTGTGTCTGTCTGTCTGTCTGTCTGTCTGTCGTCTGTCTGTCTGTCGTCTGTCTGTGTCTGTCTGTCTGTCTGTCTGTCTGTCGTCTGTTGTTCGTCTGTTTGTCTGTCGTCTGTCTGTCGTCTGTTTGTCTGTCGTCTGTCTGTCTGTTGTCTGTTTGTCTGTCTGTCTGTCGTCTGTTTGTCTGTCTGTCTGTCTGTCGTCTGTCTGTCTGTCGTCTGTTGTTCGTCTGTCTGTCTGTCGTCTGTCTGTCGTCTGTTTGTCTGTCGTCTGTCTGTCTGTCGTCTGTTTGTCTGTCTGTCTGTCGTCTGTTTGTCTGTCTGTCTGTCGTCTGTCGTCTGTCTGTCTGTCGTCTGTTGTTCGTCTGTCTGTCTGTCGTCTGTCTGTCGTCTGTCTGTCTGTCGTCTGTTTCTGTCTGTCGTCTGTTTGTCTGTCGTCTGTCTGTCTGTCGTCTGTTTGTCTGTCGTCTGTCGTCTGTTTGTCTGTCGTCTGTCTGTCTGTCGTCTGTCACGTTGTTCGTCTGTCGTCTGTCTGTGTCTGTCGTTCGTCTGTTTGTCTGTCTGTGTCTGTCGTCTGTTGTTCGTCTGTTTTTCTGTCTGTCGTCTGTCTGTCTGTCCACCTGTAGCTCTTCGGCAGTGCAGTATCTGTCAGCTGGTGGCGCAGTGGGAGTGTCTGCAGTGTTATGAGGATGTCGACATCACACCCGGCCAGTTAAAACAGTATTGCAGCACCTGTAACACACAGGTGATAGCACACACACACACACACACACACACACACACACACACACACACGCTTTAGTGCTCTACTACAGGGAAAGAGGAGAACAGACACGAGATCCAGCATTGCCGTTGATGAAACCGGCTCGGTGTTTGACCATGAAGTGGAAGTCTTGAAGAGCCAGGAGTCATCTGGTGACTCTAGCATTGCTGTCCTTTGCCCTTGCCATCCACTGCAGAGGGGCATGGGTCACCCGGGTGAAGGAACGGCCTACAAGATAGTACCTGTGCTCCTCGACAGCCTCTTTCCCGACTGTTGTTTCGCCGGGGTACATTTTCGGGCTGATGAACGTTATCGGATGTTCTTCTCCTTGGACCATTTGAGACAGTGCAGCTCCGAGGCCCGAGTCAGAGGCATCCGTTTGAGGGATGAATGGCGGGGAGAAATCTGGGACATGTAGCGCAGGCGGCGAGGTCAGCGCTGTCTGTAGTCTTCGGGAGGCTCTCTCGGCTGCAGCATCCCACTGTAGGACCGCAGGAGCAAAAAGGCCATCAGGGAGTATCCCCGGCCCTCTACAGAGAAACAAGTATGTGCCTTCCTGGGGTTAGCCGGGTATTATAGATGTTTTATTCCGGGATCCTCTCAGAGAAGAGTTTTTTGAACCGCCGCAGTTTAAAATTCACCCCTGGCCAGTGAAAGTGATCTCTAATCCCCTGCAGTGAGTTCTCTGTGGCGAGGTGGCCAGCAAGCGGTAGGCAGTGTGCCAGGTGGAGGACCTTCTCCGTTTTGCTCCTTGGTAGTATGAGCTGTTCCTTTAGTTCCCCCCACCTTTCTTCTACACAATATAACAAGTCATTTTTTACAATGAAGTGTGGAGAGGGGTGTGGGGGTGGCTGGTGTTCGGTGCCATTGACTACCCTTGACTTGTGACCAGCAGCATTTCAAGCGGTCGTCCTTTCGTTGTTCTCTTTCTAGGGAACCCTGCTCCCTGTGATCTGCTGAAAAAGATCAGAGAATTCTTCATGATTAGGTTGAGAAGACTCACCCGCTCTCTCACTCTCTGTTGCGTGGTAGCCCTGGCGAGCTCTTGGTTTCATCCCTCGCCGCTCCCCAATACCCCTCCGGAGAAAGGAGGCAGCTCTCTCTAGGGCGCGTAGCGGGTGACGAGTGGGGAGCCAGTGATATCTTATCACAACGCTCGCACAGACTCACACACACACGCGATGTGATGGCTATACACTGCCACACACTCCATTCACACTCCACATGTCTCTGTCTCACACAGGTTCACACACACAAGAAGCGTCAGACGCACCGGCCGGCTCCGATCCGGGTGCCGCAGGGCTCCTGGGAGCAAGGGCCGGTTCACGGGACTCGGCAGCTCATGGATCTGTGCGCAGTCACATGCATCGAGACCAGCCACTACGTGAGCTTCGTCAAGTACGGCCCTGAGCCCACAGACTGGCTCTTCTTCGACAGCATGGCAGACAGAGAGGGTAACCCTGCATTACATCAGTCACATTATTTTTAATATTAGTGTGTGCGTGCCTGTATGTCGGTGTGTTTGTGTATTTATATATTGGTTTTAAAATTATTGTGAATAATGTGTGTGAGTGCAGGTGGAGAGAACGGCTTTAACGTGCCACAGGTGCGCGCGTGTCCGGAGGTGGGCCAGTACCTGAGTCTCTCCTCAGAAGAGTTCGCTCGCCTCGACTCCTCCTCGCTCCGGGATCCCGTGCGTCGTCTGCTGTGTGATGCCTACATGTGTCTCTACCACTGTCCCCAACTCAGCCTCTACAAGTGAACCTGAGTCTCCACCACTGTCCCAATCTTCTAACACAGCGCAACCTATGTATGTTTACAAATGTAAATGCTTTATTTTATATAAAGAAACTCGAACTGTATCCCATTATTTTTCTCTGATGTAAAAAAAAAATGGATATTATAATCAAAAACTTACAAATAAACAAAAATACTCTTGTAAAATTCTGTCTCTTGTTTGATTCTTTTATTAATAAAATTCTGTTTTTAATAAAGCAATTCAAGTCAGTGACGTTTGCCTACAGAACAACCACTGGCTCTGCCCCCTTTTACCTAAACTCATTACTTCAGACTTGCGTGCCATCCAGGAACTTGCGCTCTGCTAGTGAACGACGTCTTGTGGTGCATCATCTCAAAGAGGCACAAAACCTCTTTCTCGGACCTTTACCATGACTGTTCCTGCTGGAGGAATGATCTAACTCAACCAGAGCTGCTGAGTCCAGAGACAAACGGCTGAAGACGCTTCTTTTTCGGCAGCACTTGATCCAGTAATACTAATGGCGCTTTTCCATTGCTCGGTTCGGCTCGGTACGGTTCGACTTGGCGCGGAGCGGTTTGGCTCGCTTCGCTTTTCCACTGCGTGGTACGACTCTGCTCGGTATGGTACGGTTCGGTTCGCTTTAGCTCGGTTGCTTTTCCACTGCAGTTAGTACCGCTTCAAAGTGACTGATCGTTATAGTTGCCGCCTCTACTCCGCTCCTCGGCAACCAATGAGAGGAACGTCTGCACCTCGTCCACTGACCACGATTCAGCCATTTCTTTTTTTGCTTTTTTTACTTCTTTTTTCAAGCAAATACTTTAAAAACAGGTGCTACAGCGTTGGCTGTTGTCTACTGGCTATTTAAATCTAGCGGGTTTAGTGTCTCGTGTTGTAAATACAATGACGCTGGTAGTGGTGTTCTGTTTGACCAATCAGTGATCTGCAGTGTTTTCACGTCACATTTTAGTATCAGTACGGTACGCTTGGAACCTCAACAGAGGTTTACCATTTAAAGCAACCGAAGCCAGCCGTACCGTACCATGCAGTGGAAAAGCGCCATAACACTTTCTCTTATATTCTAAAATAAAAAATAAAAAAAATACATGTACTGCGTTAGATTAAACTGAGAAGGGTCATAGCCCTTGCATATTGTTGTCCTACTGTTAGTTTCACTGTTTCTATTGTTCTCATTTTTAAGTCGCTTTGGATAAAAGCGTCTGTTAAATGAATAAATGTAAATATTTTTTTTCTGATGGGAAAAACTTCAGAATATTATAATCAAATAATCTAATAATTCTGAATCTTGTTTAATCATTTTATTAATAACATGCTGTTGTTAATAAAACATTAAAAAGTAATGTTTTTGTTTAGTTAATACATAAATACAAGGTAAAAAAATATTTAAATAATATCTAAATATGTGTTAAATATATTAATATATTTTGGCGTTTAAAAATAAATATTTACTCTTAAAAAGGCCCGCGTTCACACCAAGGACGATAACTATAAAGATAACGATAAAGATATAATTCTAAAAATCGTTCTCCATATTAAAGAATAACAGAGTTCACACCACAACTATAACGATAAAGATATGAGGAACGATATCGTTGGGATCACTTTCAGAACGATTTTTTTTTCCAGCTGTTGAACGATAAAACACTGACAGCCAATCAGAATCCATTCTAATTTAAAGGTCTCGCGCATTTAAAATGGGGCGCGCGCGCGCTTAGAATAAAAAGACCGCTATCGGTCGTTGGTGTGGACGCATACATAGTTATCTTTGTCGTTAACTTTATAGTTATCGTGCTTGGTGTGAACGGGCCTTTAAGAGAGAAATTATAATAATAAAGTTATGAATTTGCTGATTTATTGGGTGTCAATTGCTGAATTGTGTATAATATATTGACTATAGATGATGGGCATCAAAATCCTAAAAACCAAAACACTTTGTTACTATAACTAAACACACATTCAAAGTTATCAAAAAATACTCGTCTGAAGTGTTTGTTCTTATATGATTCTGATATATATCATTCTTATGTGATAAATATATTGCTTGTCGAACAGTGGCGGTTTTTTTTTTTTACTTTATATTTTCTTGCAAAACATACAGAGATGACATGTTTATGAGATACAACTTTGTTTACAATATACAAAATGTATTATGTATGTCCAATCACTCACGCTGGAGCGTCATCTCTGACGTCATGTGTGAGGGCCGGAAGTGCTGCTGTCCGCGTGACGTCATCTGCAGGTTCCTGCGAGGAGAGCAGCAACTCTTGATATTGCGTTATTTCATTTAATTATTAAATCTGAATCAGTCTGATAATTAACTGCGCCATATAAACATCTTCTGCCTATTCTCGCTGATCGAGGAGCTTGGAAAGGTGAGGCGATCTGACGATCATCGACATTCACATCAAATAAGCAGATATTTCGACAACACAGTGCTCTTATTAAACATTATAAACATTACTATAATATTCTAAGACCAAACGTAGATGTGTACGTTTATGCATATTCATTTTTATGCTAAATATAAGTTTTAATCAATCTTTACGATATCAAATATGTCAAAACACTGTTTGGATTGAGAATTACATTTATATTTATGGACAAACATAATGTCACAAATAATCTGTAGTAAAATAGTTTTTAAATGATTCTCTTTTAATATAATGTAATATTTTGGGTTTAGTTAAATAATAAATACATATATCATGCAAATGAAAATATTAGATATTAAATATCTAATTAGATATTCAATATATTTGGTTTTGCTGTTTAAAGTTTTAGAGAGAATTGATTAAAATAAAATAAAATAAAAGGTTTTTAATTTGCGTATTTATTGGGTGTCCATCGCTGATATATTTATGCAATATATTAACTCTCTCTTTCTATATATATATATAGGTTAGAAGTGTGCAAAGATATGATGTTGTTTATAAATATAAAGTGACTGACAGCTCACGTTTTTATTTTATTTATGTTTTACATTTAAGCCAGGGGTTCAGGGACAGCCACATATTACATCACATTTGAATTGAGAGAAATAATAATAAAAAATAATAAAACGAAATAAAGTAGAAAATAAATATAAATGAAATCAATAAGAAAATGTGGAAAATTGATTAAACCAATCATATAAATATAATAATCCTCCCCACAAAATAATAATAATAAATAAAGATTATACAAAACTATCAAAAAGTGAGCATGTATTTAAAGTTTTAGTAAGCCTTCTTTTTACAGGATGTAGACAAGGATTTAAGATCGACTTTAACATCTTCTTGAAAGTGAGAAAAATTGGGGGTCAATTATGGATAAAGTATTTTTCAAGCAAAATAATGAAGTTGTAAAGAAGATAAACATTATCTGACGGGTGTCTCGGTCAGGATGACATCACCGGGCGGCCAGGGGGGCGGAGCTCTGTCGGTGAGGGGCGGAGCCACGAGCAAGAGGATGAAGTGGGCCGTCGAGCTGAGCCTCGGCAACAGCAGGTACTTCATCACTGCAACCCTAGCAACACCCTAGCAACACCCTAGCACAGTGGTTTTCAAACCCTGGGTCGCGCCCCTCGGGTGGGTCGCGAGACTTAAAATATGGGTCGCCAGGACGATTTAAGGAAAATATAATTAAATTAAAAAACAAAATTTGTTTTCATAAAACCATAGTCTATATAAAAGAAACACACACAATATGGCTATTTAAACAATTAATAGATTAATAAAACGAAAGAAAAAACTGACAGCATGCTGCTGAGTTTGGTTCGTTTGGCGCGGTGCCTCACAAACAAGTTGACGGAAAGGAAACCGAGACCGCAGTTTGTTTATTTTCTTTATTTTACAAAAGCACAATGTTGTGTTTTATTGCGAGTGTACACAAATATAAATAAATACGTTGCAGTTTCGAATGATGTCCTGAACAAAATAACGGAGTATATTTAAATGATTCCATCGTGCCGGTGGCGCCTCACACGCATTCCAGCACTGCAATCTTGACATCGCAGCCGGTTCATTATCAAAATAAAATAGTCAACCTCACATAAAAATTACACTGCTCTGTTTAAATAGTCAATAGCCTACAGTTCGCGCCATTCAGCGTAAGCACCGCTCCACTGTGATGTTTCCAAGCACATTTTTGCGCATGTGAAGAGGGTGATTTTCTGAAGAGGGATCGATATTGGAACATGAGTGAAGTACAAAGAAGCCCACGAGCGTAATTTCCAATGGGGACAGGGTGGACATGTCCTCCCCACTTTTCAAAATCCAAAATCCCGTTTGCTATAATTTGTTTATATAGTGTGCACGCGATGTTCCCGGACGCGGACGCATCGACATAGGCTCGGTCCTGCTCCTCCGTGGTATCGCGTTTGCGGCACAGGCGATGAAACGCCAGAAACAACAACAGTAACTAAGCTATCGTTATATGATCCCGCTCTTATTCGTGCAAATGCTTTTTCATGCGCGACAAGACAAAAGAGAACACGCTGTCAGTGAATGTCCTCCTGACACACACACACACACACACACACACACACGACCCACAGATAGACGCGCGCCAGTATCAAGTTCTCTTTCGCGCTAGAACGAACAACACACATGTATGCCATGTCCGTTTTGTCGAGTATCCTCACAATAACAGTCTTAAATGAGTTAAATTAAATCTTAAATGAAAGTAAAGAGTAGTGAGAGAATGGGATGCGTGAGATCGTCAGCTGTGGCTGGTCCTAAAGTGGCAGCAGCTAATTCTCGGAGAAAATTACTAACTGCTCTTGACTAAAGAATGCTTGTAGCTTTAATAAGGATTTATCTATATTTAGTTTATAATTTATGCAGTGCAGAATGTTTTGATAATCATATTCAATTTTTTGTATATTTCATACTTGTTAGACAGGAAAGGCACAGGTAAATATGACATTTATAATGGGTTTATGTAAGGTTTGTTTTAAGTTCACTTAAATTAAAAGTTTTTATATTTTTTGAAGCCTAATAAATATTTAAAATTTGGGGGGATAATCATTTTCATTTTTTCTTATAAGCCTATAATAAATAATAGTTTAGCATCCAAATAAATCGCGAATATGGAAAAAAATGTATTCGAATGAGAGAGTTACGTGTGCCCAACGCCGCTTACTTTCACTTTCGCTTTAAATTATTTCGCTTTGGCTTGTTTATAGATATATATATATTTTCATTCTTGTTCTGTTCTGAATATCATTAAATTTAAAGGATTTGTTGTGGAATATTTTTAGTGAATTTTTTAAGCATACAGCAAACGATAGTAGGCTATTAATTGGTTAAAATTCTTACAATGGTTAATGGTTTACCGGTTCATTAGCATCCCTGTAGCTTTAGCTAGATCAAAAGAGTGCAGAATCAACTTTGCGTTACGATCGCGTCACGGATAAGCCACTGCACGTGCATCATCAAAAGCGGTTGTTAACAAAAGGCTTAAGAATAGGCCTATATAGGCCTATGGGTCGCGTCAATAAAAAAAAAAAAAAAAGGGTCGCTCTTGAAAAAGTTTGAAAACCACTGCCCTAGCAACCACTCACAACTCTGTGTGTGTGTGTGTGTGTGTGTGTGTGTGCAGGAGTCGCAGTGACCGGCAGAGTAAAGACGGAGACGTCATGTATCCCGTGGGATTCTCGGATAAACCCGTGCCGGACACCAGCGTTCAGGAGGCCGACCGCAACCTGGTGGAGAAGGTGAACAGAAATAATAATCTAATAATCTGTCTGTCTGTCAACAACTACAGAAATGTCTCCACTAACATTCAGAAGCTCTTCCTGAGTCTCTCCGTAAGGCTGCACTCGCTACTGGTTATTCTGGGATTCTGGATGAGGGAGATTGGCCTGTTCTGTTATTGCCGGAGTTTCTGAAGCTCGTGTAAAGACTCCGCCCTCTTCTGAGCGGAGGCGGAGCTAAAGCTCATCTGCATTTAAAGGGACACACACAAAAACGGCTCGTTTTTGCTCACACCCAAAAAGGGGCAAATTTGACTGTTAGGGATGGGACGATTACCGGTTTCACTATAAACCACGATAAAATGTACTGACGGTTAGTAATATCGTTTAAAATTTAATTATCATTAAAATAGAAACACTTCAGATCTGCTGAGTCATCTTGTGTGACCATCACTGTTGTATAGCGAACGCAAGGCAAGTTAACTTTGACCTCAATACCAAAACTACGTCTGGGAAATAATTGGGCATAAAATGTTGTTTTAAGTTTAACTATTTCATATCAATCACTTGAAATAAACGTGAGGCTTCCGCAAAGAAAAGTTCGCAGCAAGTGGCTTAGCCAAAGACGAACGAAGAAGTTCAAACACGACTATTAAGAGTGACATTTAATTGATAATAATTTATATTCATTATACACTTATTACACCGATTTTTTTTACCACATAATCGCGGGGACATTGAATTGAGATTAATGTTTTAAATCTTACCTGTTTATAAATCCATTATGTACAGCGTACAGAAC
>CM043355.1:2493883-2501383 GCA_023718395.1 Leucaspius delineatus
ATTTTAAACTTATTTAAAAATAAGTTAATTTCTCAATTTTGTCTGTCTTCTGAAAAAGTTTGAAAACCTGTTGTGTTGTTGGAAGTCTGAAATGAAGTCTGAAATAATGAGTTTCTCTGGGCGTGGTTGAGTGGGCGGGGCCAGTATGCGTGACGTGTATTGTGGGCGGGGCTAACCAATGTGCGTGACCAAATCGAGTTCTTAGGGGGCGGGGTCGGTTAAGCGTGTGAATCTTCTCCAGTTTCTGTTACTTATGTTAGTCGTGTTGTGTGTGTGTTTGTGTGTGTGTTTGCTGACCGTTCTCGGAGGTCGAACGCGTTAGTTTCATTTTACATCAGTTTTACTTAGATGGGGTTGGATTCGTTTCACATAAATACACTTTAAGTTTTGTTTTAGTGTCATCTGAACTTTTTATTCACTTGTTTATTCACTCGTTTGTGCGCACTGGTCCTAGTCGTTCTCCGAGAACGCAGTGATTTATCGGTTTATTGTGAAGTGTTTTGGTATTAGTGTGTGTTTGCGATGATGTTGAAGGACATAGGACAGACTCCTCATCCGTTCGTTCATGAAGTGGATCTAACAGCTGCTCAGCGGGTTCAGGTAAGAACCGTTCTGAGTGACGTGTGTGCGAAAATTAAACGTGTTCCACGTGAACTTTTACGAAAATCACCATGGTAACCGAACTTTCCGGACTTACTGTACCGTGATTGTTGCTACAATAAAACTGGCGAGCAATTGCTGTCATTGGAAAAATTAGCTGTTAAAAGTTCTTTTGTCAAAAGAATAAAGGTGCTTTAACGATATTTTAATTATTTTAAACGATTTATTTAAATAGTGACCAGTGAACTAGATAAAGAGAACGGTTCTTTTAGCACAGGGGTTTCCAAACTTTTTGATGCCAATTAAGGACCCCAGAATATGATCCTCTTGAAAGAGAAACCTTACTAAAATAAGGCATACATACATATATATATATATATATATATATATAGATAGATAGATAGATAGATAGATAGATCGATAGATCGATAGATCTAGATAGATACAACACAAAAGAGTAGCTTACAGAAATATCATTGAAATTATGTTGAGATATTACACAATATTTTTTTTATCCAACAAAAAACTATATCAATGAAATAAAATAAGCAGTGTTTTTAAATTGAACTGTAATCAAACTGCTGTCAGTCATCAGATTGGCAAAATGTATTTTCACAGCAGTGTGTGTTTTGATTGTATTAAAGTAAGAGTTTGCGCTTTAAATAGTTTGCATAATCCAAATATGTCAATTGCATCATGTCTTGTTTTGTTGTGATGTAGCCTAGAGCAACAACCAAACTGCAGCATTGTAAAATCATATATATATATATATTTATATTTGTTTGCTTTGATCTTCGTCATTTAAAAGACTGGTAACTGGCATTTTGGCAGAAACTATGTTGATATTGACCGTGGTGAATTTTACATGCTGCACATCCAGTATTTCCTTTCTAATTAAGACTTTATACTCTTTTCAGCTCACAGTTTAAGTCCTGTTTAAACTTTATGAAAACATCTTATTGTTCAGTCAGATGGTCATTATTGCCAAATATAAAGGGTTTATTTTGCATTAACGACAAGCTTATTTTTCATGATCCCAGATATTGTACGAGTACTTACCAAATAAATGGATTTAAAATGTTGGTTTGAGTTTAAGATATTTCATTAAGAGAGAAGCAAGAGCAGAGAGAAAACATATAAAACTAATCTAAACTGGTTATGGTGTTTTTTGGCACTTTTTCAGAGAAACCAGCAAATATTTTGGTTTGAATTAGTTGAAAATTTGAAATCAAGTTATATCATCCATCTCGCCCAGCTAATGACTATAAATGACAGACTGGATAGAAACAAACTGGCTAGAATCACAGTGGCTCGTCTCTCTGTCCCTTGTATGTGTTGAAGTGTTTAACACTATGTTAAGTGTTTTTACTGCGTTTGTTCAGCGTCCTGTGTTCGTCCTGAGAGCGGGGCACAACCTAACACTTTCTCAGTTTGTGTAAATCCACTTGGGGTTCAGAGAATTTATTTTTCCCCATTGACTCTAAGTCTTTATTCACATTTTTCTCATGGTTTCTCAATAGAATTCATGAAAGTATAAAATACAATATCATAGTTCTAAGAGGGGCTCATTGTAATGCAATGTGACAACATGCCCCACCTGAGCAACTGGGATTTAAACCGATATTTAAATAACAGATTGGAGATAAGATGTGTATAATTTTAAATAAATACCAAAAACAGCAAAAAATTACTTCAGTAAGAAATTTACTTTTCTATGGATAAATATTCTGTGATATTTTCCAGAGATTTTTTTCATTTTGATGCATTTTTTTTTCTCTATATAGTTTTGATATGGCAACTAGTAAATACACTTAAGTTTTGTCATGCTGGCATGTGTGGAAAGTTTTAAAACACGTGTGTTACAACGAGCCCCGAGTTAGTTTGTGCCCCGCTCACCCCTGCGTGTGAACGTTAAACACGTACATCAGATAACATTTCTCCAACTGACAAATTTATGTTGGTAAAACATTATTGGAACAGTGATTTGCAAGGTTTCTAAAATGTAAAAATGTCCAGTCCAGAGTTTACAAATGTTCAATCATTACACAGCACGGAGTCAGGGGTCACAAACAATACCTTGCCAGCTCTGGATTCAGGCTCTTGTGTTGTGCTGGTTTTGTTGGACCTGAGCGTGGCGTTTGGTACCTTTGACCATAACATTCTTCTTCAACGGCTCGAATGTACTACAGTTGTTGTCCACTTGAGAAAGGTATTATATACATATTAAGGTCACATATGTATCATTCTGGGAACCTACTAACTGGTATTTAATGAGCTGGATGATCATATCATATGTTGATACCTGTGCAACATATTAGTATTACAAGAATCTTTAATAGTTTCTTCATCAGCAACCAATCCAGTTACAAATGCAAATGATCGGCTTGAGACAAAGGATCTTAAAATGTGCCCTCCGAAAGCTTAAGTACGACTGGCTCACTGAACCCCAGGAGGAGAGGCCATCCTCAGAGGTTAAAAAGCCCCACACTGGTCTTCTTCAGTGAGAGCTTCCTCAAATACGTCACACACTACTTTAAAGATTTCTGATCTTGTGACACTCTAAGCGCTGTACATGCTAAGAAATAATTATTTTTCTGTGGCCATGAAAAATTCCCTTTTCTTAGAATCAATGAGTAATCAAAAGTGTTTGCTGCGCGATCTGATTAATTGATTGTAGTATGAATTAAGCTTAATCAAGTTAATCCGATTAACTGATCCAAATATTCATAATTAATCATAAGTTATGATTTATTATTAATATTTCCCCTTTGAGCTAATTTGTTACACTGGTCTCCCTCAATCTCCAAGACTTTTGATTGGGTCTAAAAAAAAAATATATATAGACTCCATAAAGAAGACTTGAGACGCGACATAAAGACGACTTGAGACTCCGACTTGAGACTCCGACTTGAAGAAGACTTTAGACTCGACTTGAGACTCGACATAAAGACGACTTGAGATTTGACTTGAGACTCGACTTAAAGAAGACTTGAGACTCGACTTAAAGAAGACTTGAGACGCGACTTAAAGAAGACTTGAGACTCGACTTAAAGACCTGAGACTCGACTTAAAGAAGACTTGAGACTCGACATAAAGACGACTTGAGACTCGACATAAAGACGACTTGAGACTCGACATAAAGACGACTTGAGACTCGACATAAAGACGACTTGAGACTCGACATAAAGAAGACTTGAGACTCGACTTGAGACTCGACATAAAGACGACTTGAGACTCGACATAAAGACGACTTGAGACTCGACTTGAGACTCGACATAAAGACGACTTGAGACTCGACATAAAGAAGACTTGAGACTCGACTTGAGACTCGACATAAAGACGACTTGAGACTCGACATAAAGAAGACTTGAGACTCGACATAAAGACGACTTGAGACTCGACTTGAGACTCGACATAAAGACGACTTGAGACTCGACATAAAGAAGACTTGAGACTCGACATAAAGAAGACTTGAGACTCGACATAAAGACGACTTGAGACTCGACATAAAGAAGACTTGAGACTCGACTTGAGACTCGACATAAAGACGACTTGAGACTCGACATAAAGAAGACTTGATACTCGACTTGAGACTCGACATAAAGACGACTTGAGACTCGACTTGAGACTCGACATAAAGACGACTTGAGACTCGACATAAAGACGACTTGAGACTCGACATAAAGAAGACTTGAGACTCGACTTGAGACTCGACATAAAGACGACTTGAGACTCCGACTTGAGACTCGACTTAAAGAAGACTTTAGACTCGACTTGAGACTCGACATAAAGACGACTTGAGACTTGATTTGAGACTCGACTTAAAGAAGACTTGAGACTCGACTTAAAGAAGACTTGAGACTCGACTTGAGACTCGACATAAAGACGACTTGAGACTCGACATAAAGACGACTTGAGACTCGACATAAAGACGACTTGAGACTCCGACTTGAGACTCGACTTAAAGAAGACTTTAGACTCGACTTGAGACTCGACATAAAGACGACTTGAGACTTGATTTGAGACTCGACTTAAAGAAGACTTGAGACTCGACTTAAAGAAGACTTGAGACTCGACTTGAGACTCGACATAAAGACGACTTGAGACTCGACATAAAGACGACTTGAGACTCGACATAAAGACGACTTGAGACTCGACATAAAGAAGACTTGAGACTCGACTTGAGACTCGACATAAAGACGACTTGAGACTCGACATAAAGAAGACTTGAGACTCGATTTGAGACTCGACATAAAGACGACTTGAGACTCGACATAAAGAAGACTTGAGACTCGACTTGAGACTCGACATAAAGACGACTTGAGACTCGACTTGAGACTCGACATAAAGACGACTTGAGACTCGACATAAAGAAGACTTGAGACTCGACTTGAGACTCGACATAAAGAAGACTTGAGACTCGACTTGAGACTCGACATAAAGACGACTTGAGACTCCGACTTGAGACTCCGACTTGAGACTCGACTTAAAGAAGACTTTAGACTCGACTTAAAGAAGACTTTAGACTCGACTTGAGACTCGACATAAAGACGACTTGAGACTTGACTTGAGACTCGACTTAAAGAAGACTTGAGACTCGACTTAAAGAAGACTTGAGACTCGACTTGAGACTCGACATAAAGACGACTTGAGACTCGACATAAAGACGACTTGAGACTCGACATAAAGACGACTTGAGACTCGACATAAAGACGACTTGAGACTCGACATAAAGACGACTTGAGACTCGACATAAAGACGACTTGAGACTCGACATAAAGATGACTTGAGACTCGACATAAAGAAGACTTGAGACTCGACTTGAGACTCGACATAAAGACGACTTGAGAGACTCGACTTGAAGACTCGACATAAAGACGACTTGAGACTCGACATAAAGAAGACTTGAGACTCGACTTGAGACTCGACATAAAGAAGACTTGAGACTCGACTTGAGACTCGACATAAAGACGACTTGAGACTCCGACTTGAGACTCCGACTTGAGACTCCGACTTGAGACTCCGACTTGAGACTCCGACTTGAGACTCCGACTTGAGACTCCGACTTGAGACTCGACTTAAAGAAGACTTTAGACTCGACTTGAGACTCGACATAAAGACGACTTGAGACTTGACTTGAGACTCGACTTAAAGAAGACTTGAGACTCGACATAAAGACGACTTGAGACTCGACATAAAGACGACTTGAGACTCGACATAAAGAAGACTTGAGACTCGACTTGAGACTCGACATAAAGAAGACTTGAGACTCGACTTGAGACTCGACATAAAGACGACTTGAGACTCCGACTTGAGACTCCGACTTGAGACTCCGACTTGAGACTCCGACTTGAGACTCCGACTTGAGACTCCGACTTGAGACTCCGACTTGAGACTCCGACTTGAGACTCGACTTAAAGAAGACTTTAGACTCGACTTGAGACTCGACATAAAGACGACTTGAGACTTGACTTGAGACTCGACTTAAAGAAGACTTGAGACTCGACATAAAGACGACTTGAGACTCGACATAAAGACGACTTGAGACTCGACATAAAGAAGACTTGAGACTCGACTTGAGACTCGACATAAAGAAGACTTGAGACTCGACTTGAGACTCGACATAAAGACGACTTGAGACTCCGACTTGAGACTCCGACTTGAGACTCCGACTTGAGACTCGACTTAAAGAAGACTTTAGACTCGACTTGAGACTCGACATAAAGACGACTTGAGACTCGACTTGAGACTCGACTTAAAGAAGACTTGAGACTCGACATAAAGACGACTTGAGACTCGACATAAAGACGACTTGAGACTCGACATAAAGAAGACTTGAGACTCGACTTGAGACTCGACATAAAGACGACTTGAGACTCGACTTGAGAGACTCGACTTGAAGACTCGACATAAAGACGACTTGAGACTTGACATAAAGAAGACTTGAGACTCGACTTGAGACTCGACATAAAGAAGACTTGAGACTCCGACTTGAGACTCCGACTTGAGACTCCGACTTGAGACTCCGACTTGAGACTCCGACTTGAGACTCCGACTTGAGACTCCGACTTGAGACTCCGACTTGAGACTCCGACTTGAGACTCCGACTTGAGACTCCGACTTGAGACTCTGACTTGAGACTCCGACTTGAGACTCCGACTTGAGACTCCGACTTGAGACTCCGACTTGAGACTCCGACTTGAGACTCTGACTTGAGACTCCGACTTGAGACTCCGACTTGAGACTCCGACTTGAGACTCCGACTTGAGACTCGACTTAAAGAAGACTTTAGACTCGACTTGAGACTCGACATAAAGACGACTTGAGACTCGACTTAAAGAAGACTTGAGACTCGACTTGAGACTCGACATAAAGACGACTTGAGACTCGACATAAAGACGACTTGAGACTCGACATAAAGACGACTTGAGACTCGACATAAAGACGACTTGAGACTCGACATAAAGAAGACTTGAGACTCGACTTGAGACTCGACATAAAGACGACTTGAGACTCGACTTGAAGACTCGACATAAAGACGACTTGAGACTCGACTTGAGACTCGACATAAAGACGACTTGAGACTCGACATAAAGAAGACTTGAGACTCGACCTGAGACTCGACATAAAGATGACTTGAGACTTGACTTGAGACTCGACTTGAGACTCGACATAAAGACGACTTGAGACTCGACATAAAGAAGACTTGAGACTCGACATAAAGACGACTTGAGACTCGACATAAAGAAGACTTGAGACTCGACTTGAGACTCGACATAAAGACGACTTGAGACTCGACATAAAGAAGACTTGAGACTCGACTTGAGACTCGACATAAAGACGACTCGAGTCTCGACATAAAGAAGACTTGAGACTCGACTTGAGACTCGACATAAAGAC
>CM043355.1:2513883-2518883 GCA_023718395.1 Leucaspius delineatus
GCCCCGCCTCCACTCACTCACTCAGCTCAGAGATCCACTGGTTGACGATCACACGTTGATCTGATTGGTTACAAGGTAGTTTGTGACGTCAGAAACACCAGCGATTTCAAAGCGTGTTTTTGAGACTGTCTTTGGTTCACTGCAGTTTTAAGGCGGAAATACTCAGCAATGCTGTCGACTTATGAATTTACACATGCTTAGTCTTATTAAAGCATATTAAAAACACCACATAGAAACAATTCGAGTTAGCAGAAAGATGCGCCCAATACAGATGAAACCCAGTACTTCTCTAATGCAGCCTAATGTTTATTCAGCTAAGATGATAACGATGGTATTTTAATATCGAACGCTAACTGGTTTTGTGTTCGTCTCCTAAAGCTTCTCTGCAGGACTTATTGATGATGCATCCAGTTTATCGGAAAGTCTTCACAGAGTATCTCCATTCCAATGGGCTCGCTGACGGAAATCACAATGGCATTCCCAATGGGAAGCTCAACTGCAGCAACGGGATTTATAACCGCTACGGGTCGACCAATAGGAAGTCAGACTGAGGAGCGTCGCTCGGTCGGTAGCAATGTCGCAATACTGGAAAGATCGTCCCACTGCATGTGCAATAACTGTGTGAGATATGTGGCTGTGTGTGAAAGGATTATGTTTACATGTGTGCGAGTGATTTCTGATTAATCTGTGCTGTTTTCATGTCTATCTGGGCGCTGGGATTGACACTGTGAGACTATAACACTAAATGAATGTGCCATGGAACAAGTACCTATATATATTTTATAAATTATTATGCTTGAAGGATCTGTATGTGTATTTAAAAGTGTATATTTTTGTCATTTTAAACTGTAAGTTGGAAAAACCAAACGCATTTGTAATGTCAAAGACTTCTGCTGATGTCATATTATTTTATACTTTATTATATTAAAATCTTAAATGAAGACGTGATGTTTCCTGTCTTTATTCGAAACTTCTCGAACGTGTTTGTCGTTTTGAACGAGTGTTGGTGGTTTGATCGTCGACTCTTCTACTCTTGTCCTGTTTTTCTAACCTGTGTGTATTTATAGTTTGTCTTTTTAAGTTTCTTATATTGGAAAAACCATCAGATTTCTGCTGACGTCATATTATTTTAATGTTTACTTTAATATATTAAAATTTTAAAGTCTCCCTGTAGTCAATCATTTTATCCCTTAAAACTCATCTTTGATCACCATAAAAGACGAAATCTCCATGCCTTAAAATAGCTTGAATGTTACTCGACACCGTCACCTTATTTATTATTCATGAATATGCAAATTAGCCCCGCCCCCACTCACGTCAGCTCAGATTCACTCGGCGGCCGACACACTGAGGTAAACGCTGCCCAAAGTTATCGCTCTTTACAACTTCGGACACATAACGGTAATTAATATGATTAGCCTTTTACTTGACTATGTTATCAAACAGTTAATAATGTTATCAAACTGCTAATGTTGCACAAACCTTGTTCCTGTTCGCATCTCAGAGTCAGCTGCCTTTTAACAATCTCGAACAATCGTCAGAAACACTTTGAACAACTCAGAACGTCACTGTAGAAAGGCATATAGTTCATCATATCCATCATACACCTGCTAAATCGCTAAATCTACCCGATTTTTCATATCAACATAAAAATATACCGGGATAACCAGGAATCTCTGGAAACTCCCCTACTAGAATGCTGTTAATGATATGCTGAAGCCCGCCGGCACGTTGATCTGATTGGTTAAGGTAGTTTGTGACGTCAGGAACACTAGCAATTTCAAAAAGTCTTTTGTTCACTGCAGTTTTAAGGAGGAAATACTCAGCAATGGTGTCGACTTATGAATTTACACATGGTTTGTCTTAAAGCACATTAAACACACCACATAGCCATAAACAACATTACAAGCTTGATTTTCACCACAGGGGGAGGAGTTTAAATAAAGACATGATGTTCCCTGTGGTTCATTTATGTTTATTATGCCTTAAGTGGGTTTTTCGTTACATTCCTCCACCTTGGACCTTCTCAAGCGTCTTCGTTCGGGGTATGAGTGGGTTTTGGTCTCGTCTCGTGCGATCAGAAAACCATCTCCGTTCTCGCCAATGGCCCATTTTTGCCGCTCTTTTCCATCGCTTCTTTCTGCTTGCGGCGTTCGTCGACTCTCTACACGAGATCTGAGATCCGTACGTTGCCGTAATTGCTCTTTTTCGGTGATTGTTTTGAATACATCAGTTTCTTTCGCTCCATGTTTGGTTGCTGATCTTCGTTGACCGTCCTGAGTCTTTCTGTTCCTTTGGTTTTCAGCTGTGTTCGGCCTTTTATCGTCGGTCGTTCTCTCGTCGAGCGCCGTGATCTTTTCCTGCTTCCGCTTTCTACGTCGTCTCTTCTGTTTTTTGTTCCGGTTTACATTCTTTTCCTCGGACGTCTCCTTTATGTTTTTCTGTGTTGTCACTGTATTATTTATCATTCCCTGCTGAGAATCGTTGGGAATGTCCGTATCCATGTTTCTCTTTTCCATTGTGCTTCCAATTGCCTCTGTTTTTTGTCTGGCCACCAAGTTTTCCTCTCCATCATGCTCAACTCCACCATTCGCAGGGGTTTTTGAATGTTTTATGGACTGCGTAAATGATGCATGATGGGATTTGTAGTTTTGAAGACTGAAGCACTCGGATTGGACGGTCGTTTCAAGTTCAGCGGGGTCGTACAAAGTCTCGCTTTTTACTCCTGAAGAGTTTCCAGATGGACCAAAGTCTTGGAAAGCCGAATGAATCGTTTCTTGGACCTGGACGCCTTGGGAACTTAATGTTTGAGATGCGTTCTGGCCGCCATTTTCCATCCCAGTTGGTGTGGAAATCCAAAATGATTTCTGCGTCATGTGATCTTGAAGATTTGACCCATTATACTGGCTGAAGTCATGTTGTGGAGTCCAATGGGAGCATCCGGCGACTGGCTTGGTAATGCCGCTGGAAAACAAATCCTGGGAATTTTCCTTAAGGACATCAGTGAGGTTGTGATCTTCAGAGAGAAGAGAGGTGATGTAGTCCATGTCGAAACCAGCCTGAAGGAGAGAAAACACACTTTAAAATGAGAACGCCGACTCTTATAGATTAAGACAGATTTAGATAGGTTTGATCAGTGTTGGGGGAAACTCATTACAAGTAACTTGAGTCACGTAATCAGATTACTTTTTCAAGAAACTAGTAAAGTAACGCATTACTTTTAAAATTTACAACAAAATATCTGAGTTACTTTGTCAAATAAGTAACGCAAGTTACTTTGTTTTCCCATTTATTGACTGACAGCTGTCCTGTCCCCATGTTGAGACAAATCAAATGTGAGCATTTACTCATCTCACTCGCACAAAAACATTCAGTATTCCTCAAAATGAATAAAATCAGTGAAATGCAGAATCAGAATACTTATGCAAACCTCCAATAACTAAATATGTTAAAGTCGGCATGAAATCAAATTTGACAAATCTTCTTTTTATATGTAATATTGTAGTGTTTATTATAAATGATTTATCTGTGCACTTCATTATTTTTTTTAAATTCATGTACCCTTATAATCTTTAATCAAATACATTACCCTTCCCCCCCCCCTCGAAACGACCTCTCTTCTCTTTGGGTCACGTGCCATGGCGAAAGGGTGCGGCCAGAGCCGATGAGGGTGCGGCTATCGAGATGCTCTCGAGGGTGAACTTGACTGATAACAGAGAATCTCTAATAAGGTGATAACTTGACTTGACTCATCTTGGTTCGCAGGAATAATAAAATAAAATAAAAAATCCTTCATGGGAGGGTAACGGTGGGGAGTCCGGTGGAGAGAAATCCTCCACAACTGAATGTAAACTGGCATTCAAATCTGCCTCCATTTTGTTTGCAACGCCCAACCTCCAACGATCCAATCAATTCCCGAAGGACGAAATCAAGCCCCGCCCTACATTTTTTTTCTAATTTCAGAAGCCGTTTCATTCGGATATACGTCACAACAAGGAAAAAATTACAATCTCAACTTCCGTTTCATGCCGACTTTAAATAAATCTCACTTTATTGACCAATGTATTGCTTCTGACCTTCGATTATTCATTTAAACCATAAGCAAAAAATGAGTATAGATTTAGAAGTGTTAAAGTTTCTTCTCTTGCATCTCTTCTTCTGTTATCCAGAACAGCAGCAGCTGAAAGGTTTGTTTGAGCGGCGCCCTCTACTGTACAGGAGTGAATCTGCATTTCCTTCAGCCTGAGGATTATTATTTCACTTTTGGTGTGAAAGGGTCTTTACATTTGCCCAAAAATATTACTTTTTTGTTATAAAAAAACAAGCCCAGCCCAGGTGAAAAAAAAGTAACGCAAAAGTAATGTAACGTAAAAAAAAGTAACTAATTAGTTACTACTACTAATTAGTAATTAGTAATAGTAACTAATTAGTGACTATTTCAGTGAGTAACGCAATACTGTAATGCATTGCCTTTCAAAGTAACTTTCCCCAACACTGGTTTAGATCATTTAGAGAGGCTTTTGAATGTGAATTCATAGGGTTTGATTGACCTCGTTGGTAAATTCGCAGTGGTTTAACAGCTGGTTGAAGTACTGTGCACACATGTCCTCCTCGTCGGCTGCGGTGACCTCTGACCCATCGCTGACCTTTGACCCCAGAGCATCTATGATCTGTGAGTATTCTGCCAGCGCGCTCTCGGCGAGATCTTCAACCGGCCGCGCCTTTTTAGATCGTTTTCTTGCCTTCTTCACGTTACCTGCGCAAGTGACGAGGTTCATTGTTTACTATTTAACTCAGTCATAGATGAAGTTTAGGTTATAATGTTTTATCAGTCAGCGTAAATAAAACATGAATTGTGAGCCATTATTAATCCTGACCTTTGGGAATCGATTGATGCTCATTGGCTCTGTGGGTGCTCTTGTTCTGTTCTTCCAACTCAATGAACCTACAGGAGTATAAATAAAAAACTCCAATTCCCGACATCAGTAAATTCCTAAAAC
>CM043355.1:2528883-2538883 GCA_023718395.1 Leucaspius delineatus
ATCTCACAGGAACCATGTTTCATCACTGAACGAATCAGCCGTTTGAACGAATCGGTTGAGTCACTGATTCAATGACTCATTCATAAACAACTGCCTCATTCCTGAACGAATCAGCCGTTTGAACTAATCGGTTGAGTCACTGATTCAATGACTCATTCATAAACAACTGCCTCATTCCTGAACGAATCAGCCGTTTGAACTAATCGGTTGAGTCACTGATTCAATGACTCGCTCATAAAGACGGTCCCCTGCCGCCACCTACTGGTGGTTTAGTTTCCTGTTTGAAAGTGTCATTCCTTCCAACATTTCATATTTGGGAAGTGTGTTATTTGGGATGCAGCGAATCAGGGTTATTATTATCGTGAAGTACAACTGTTGAAAACATTTGTGTCAGTTGAATAAAGCTGAAATAAAATATAAATATGAGATGAGAAACGTAAACTTATTTTAGTTTATTGCGAAGGCAACAATTCAAAATTTTGTTAAGTTGAAGCACTAAAAATATAAACCTGAAATAAATAATAATTCAGTATTATACTATAATTTTATAATAAAAAAAAACTAAAATAAATTAAACCTAAATACAAAAACCTAAATAAAAAAACCTGAATAAAACGACAAAAGCACAGCAAAATGACTGAACATTAATTCAAATTAATATGTAAACTAAAACTTTACAAATAAAAGCTAATTTAAAATATTAATAAAGCTATAATAAAACTAAATAATACTGAATATCGCAGTTATTAAAGTACATTTGAAGTTTTTATATCACAAATGAACAATACTTTATTCAGTGTTGTTGTATTATTTATATACTACTGTAGTATTAATATGTATAGTAGCAAATTAATAGTCTGAATTAGCATTTTAAATATTTACATATTCGTTACTTTTTTTGTGAATTTTTTTGTAATTTGTAATTTAAAAAAATATTTCTATTGAGCTTTCATTTATTTATTTTAGTTTTAGTCATTTTAGTACTTCAAATTGAGTTTATTTTATTTCAAATGTTTTGAAATAAAATTTCTAAGTTTAAATTTTCTTTTAGATTCTAATATTGATATTTAATTTAATTTCAGCTTTGTTTCGATTGACAGTTGAATGGTTTTAGTTCTGCTGGCGATGAACCATGACGATGTCTATCTTGTAAGATTAGCATGTTTTGTCTCCGAGTGAGCGATGAGGGTGTGACCCTTCTTCGTCTGAAACAGGAAGTTCTGTGTGTGTGTGTGTGTGTGTGTGTGTGTGTGTGTGTGTGTGTGTGTGTGTGTGTTAAGCTGCAGTGATGACTGTGCAGGTGTTGAGCTCAAATACACACGATTATTCATGTTGCTTTAAAGCTTCTCATGTGGACAATACACACACACCTCAGTGAAGAATGCAGTGAAACAAAGGCAGAGGTGTGTGAGTGTGTGTGTGAGAGTGTGTGTGTGAGAGTGTGTGTGTGAGAGTGTGTGTGTGTGAGTGTGTGTGTGTGTGTGTGTGTGTGTGTGTGTGTGTGTGTGTGAGAGAGAGTGTGAATGAGTGTGTGTGTGTGTGTGTGTGTGTGTGTGTGTGTGTGTTGGGGAAGTGAGAGTGTGTGTGCTGACGGTTTGCTGATGGCGACACACACACGTCATGTGGTCCTGCACTGATTATAAGGAGAAATGCTTCCAGTTTCTGAAAGTTTTGTTCGGTCTAATTCTCATATCTGCGAACAGTGAAAGGAACGGTTGTGTCCAAACAGGTTTCCCAAGCACTCATATTAACCCTTAAACCGCTGATGACTCTCTGTGTGTGTGTGTGTGTGTGTGTGTGTGTGTGCCAGGTGACGGAGTGAAGCTGTCCAGCGTTTACATCAATAACTCTCACGCCGTCGATGACGATGATTTCTACGACAGGAATCTGGCTCTGTTCGAGGTTTGCTCTCTGAGTCATTTCTGTGTCAGTGTCTCAACCCTTTACCCTATCTGATCAATGTCTCTCTCTCTCTCCCTCTCCCCCCCCCCCCCCTCTCTCTCTCTGCAGGAGGAGATGGACACTCGCCCCAAGGTGTCGTCTCTGCTCAGTCGTCTGGCGAACTACACGAACCTCACACAAGGCGCCCGAGAGCACGAGGAGGCCGAGAGCATCGGAGAGAAGCGCAAGCCACGCAAGGTGACGCTCTACACACACACACACACACACACACACACACTCTCCTCATCTCATGATGACGTCCAGGCCTGTAACGGTGTGATCTTTGATGGCTGAACAGGCCTATCCTGGAGCCGCACGCTCTGGACTGAAGGACTGTCCTAGAGTTCAGACTTTAGATGAGGAACAGCTTCAACAGCTCTTCTGTACCGCTGTCAGTCACACTGCTGAACATGAAGCAGTGAAGTCTGTTTATTTTTATCTGTATGAATATTTTGTGTAATTATTTAATGTACCATTACAAATTTCCCTATCAGGGAAAGCCTATACATTTACTCCAGAAACTAACTCTACAAATATGTAAAACAGATATATATGGAGCTCTTAATCTTTACACTGAGGAGAAAACCACACACAGCTTTGAGGAGATCAAGAGAATCATGATCATGTGTTTCTGCTCAGCAACACTGGACATCACACACACACACACACACACACACACACATACGCTTATCACTCTTAATCACTCAATGAATCTCCCATGATTCCTGCAGTCTCCTCAGATGGGCACCTTCATGGGTGTACAGACACACACACACACACACACTCACTGAATCTCCCATGATTCCTGCAGTCTCCTCAGATGGGCACCTTCATGGGTGTACAGACACACACACACACACACACTCACTGAATCTCCCATGATTCCTGCAGTCTCCTCAGATGGGCACCTTCATGGGTGTGTACCTGCCGTGCCTGCAGAACATCTTCGGCGTGATCCTCTTCCTCAGGCTCACGTGGGTCGTCGGGACGGCAGGAGTTCTTCAGGCGCTGTGTATCGTCTTCATCTGCTGCTGCTGTGTGAGTCTCTCACACACACACACACACACACACACAGACACAGACACACACACACACACACACACACACACACACACAGACACAGACACACACACACACACACACGTCTCTCTCCCTATCTCTCTCTCTCTCTCTCTCTCTCTCACACACACACACACACACACACACACACACACACAGACACACGCACACACACACGTCTCTCTCCCTATCTCTCTCTCACACACACAGACACACACACACACACGTCTCTCCCTATCTCTCTCTCTCTCTCTCACACACACACACACACACACACACACACGCACACACACACACACAGACACACGCACACACACACGTCTCTCCCTATCTCTCTCTCTCTCTCTCACACACACGTGTCTCTCTCTTTCTCCCTCCCTCTCTCTCTCTCTCTCTCTCTCTCTCACAGACGTCTCTGTCTCTCTCTCTCTCTCTCTCACACACACACACACACACACACACACACACACACACGTCTATCAAGTAGTCTGATTATCACCAAAAGGGAGTCACTAATTATCATCAAAGGTGCTGTTGAGGCTCTCACAGCCTCATGAGGAGAAAATGGAAACACACAAAGAAACTTTAATTAACACACCGCGGTAAACATTCAAAATGTGTTTTATATTTACAACATGATACAGTTAAGCAACAGCACATGAGCAAGAGTGCTGAATACCATCACGACTGAAAATGTGACACTGATTTCATAAACATCCATCCATCTTCTTCCGCTTATCCGGGGCCGGGTCGCGGGGGCAGCAGTCTAAGCAGGGATGCCCAGACTTCCCTCTCCCCGGACACTTCACAGCTCCTCCGGGGGGACTCCGAGGCGTTCCCAGGCCAGCCGGGAGACATAGTCCCTCCAGCGTGTCCTAGGTCTTCCCCGGGGTCTCCTCCCAGTGGGACATGCCCGGAACACCTTCCCGGGAAGGCGTCCAGGAGGCATCCGGAACAGATGCCCGAGCCACCTCAGCTGGCCCCTCTCGATGTGGAGGAGCAGCGGCTCTACTCTGAGCTCCTCCTGAGTGACCGAGCTTCTCACCCTATCTCTAAGGGATCGCCCAGCCACCCTGCGGAGAAAGCTCATTTCGGCCGCTTGTATCCGGGATCTTGTCCTTTCGGTCATGACCCACAGCTCATGACCATAGGTGAGAGTAGGAATGTAGATTGACCGGTAAATCGAGAGCTTCGCCTTGCGGCTCAGCTCTTTCTTCACCACGACAGACCGGTACATCGACCGCATTACTGCAGAAGAATCTCCCATTCCATCTTTCCCTCACTCGTGAACAAAACCCTGGGACACGTGAACTCCTCCACTTGAGGCAGGAACTCTCCACCAACCTGAAGTGGGCAAGCAACCCTTTTCCGACTGAGAACCATGGCCTCGGATTTGGAGGTGCTGATTCTCATCCCAGCCGCTTCACACTCGGCTTCAAACCGTCCCAGTGCATGCTGAAGGTCCTGGTCTGATGGGGCCAGCACGACAACATCATCCGCAAAGAGCAGAGATGAAATCGTGTGGTCCCCAAACCTGACCCCCTCTGGCCCCTGGCTGCGTCTAGATATTCTGTCCATAAAAATTATGAACAGAACCGGCGACAAAGGGCAGCCCTGCCAGAGTACAACATGCACTGGGAACAAGTCTGACTTACTGCCGGCAATGCAAACCAAGCTCCTGCTCCGATCGTACAGGGACCGGACAGCCCTTAGCAAAGGACCCCGGACCCCATACTCCCAGAGCACCCTCCACAAGATGCCGCGAGGGACACAGTCGAATGCCTTCTCCAAATCCACAAAGCACATGTGGACTGGTTGGGCAAACTCCCATGAACCCTCCAGCACCCTGTAGAGGGTATAGAGCTGATCCAGTGTTCCACGGCCGGGACGAAAACCACACTGTTCCTCCTGAATCCGAGGTTCTACTATCGGCCGGATTCTCCTCTCCAGTACCCTGGCATAGACTTTCCCGGGGAGGCTGAGAAGTGTGATTTCCCCTGTAGTTGGAACACACCCTCCAGTCCCCCTTCTTAAAAAGAGGGACCACCACCCCGGTCTGCCAGACCAAAGGTACTGTCCCCGACCGCCACGCGATGCTGCAGAGGCGTGTCAGCCAAGACAGCCCCACAACATCCAGAGACTTGAGGTACTCAGGGCGGATCTCATCCACCCCCGGTGCCTTGCCACCTAGGAGTTTCTTGACTACCTCGGTGACTTCAGCTTGGGTGATGGACGAGTCCACCTCCGAGCCCTCAGCCTCTGCTTCCTCAATGGAAGATGTGACGGCAGGATTGAGGAGATCCTCGAAGTATTCCTTCCACCGTCCGGTGATATCCCCAGTCGAGGTCAACAGCTCCCCACCTCCACTGTAAACAGCATTGGTAGGGCACTGCTTCCCCCTCCTGAGGCGCCGGACGGTTTGCCAGAATCTCTTCGAGGCCGACCGATAGTCCTTCTCCATGGCCTCACCGAACTCCTCCCAGGCCCGAGTTTTTGCCTCCACAAACACCCGGGCTGCAGTCCGCTTGGCCTGCCGGTACCCATCAGCTGCCTCAGGAGTCCCACAAGCCAGCCAGGCCCGATAGGACTCCTTCTTCAGCTTGAATGCATCCCTTACTTCTGGTGTCCACCACCGGGTTCGGGGATTGCCGCCTCGACAGGCACCGGAGACCTTACGGCCACAGCTCCGAGTGGCCGCGTTGACAATGGAGGTGGAGAACATGGTCCACTCGGACTCAATATCTCCAGTCTCCCTCGGGATCCGGTCGAAGCTCTGTCGGAGGTGGGAGTTGAAGATCTCTCTGACAGGGGATTCGGCCAAACGTTCCCAACAGACCCTCACAGTACGTTTGGGTCTGCCGAGTCTGTCCAGCTTCCTCCCCCGCCATCGGATCCATCTCACCACCAGGTGGTGATCAGTTGACAGCTCCGCCCCTCTCTTCACCCGAGTGTCCAAGACATACGGCCGGAGGTCGGATGAAACGACCAGAAAGTCGATCATCGACCTCCGGCCTAGGGTGTCCTGGTGCCATGTGCACTGATGGACACCCTTATGCTTGAACATGGTGTTCGTTATGGACAAGCTGTAACTAGCACAGAAGTCCAATAACTGAACACCACTCGGGTTCAGATCAGGGGGGCCGTTCCTCCCAATCACGCCCCTCCAGGTGTCACTGTTGCTGCCCACGTGGGCGTTGAAGTCCCCCAGTAGAACGACGGAGTCCCCAGTCGGAGCACTTTCCAGCACCCCTCCCAGAGACTCCAAGAAGGCCGGGTACTCTGCACTGCTGTTTGGCCCGTAGGCACAAACGATAGTGAGAGACCTATCCCTGACCCGAAGGCGCAGGGAAGCGACCCTCTCGTTCACCGGGGTGAACTCCAACACATGGCAGCTAAGCTGGGGGGCTATAAGCAAACCCACACCAGCCCGCCGCCTCTCACCATGGGCAACTCCAGAGTGGTGAAGAGTCCATCCTCTCTCGAGGAGTGTGGTTCCAGAGCCCAAGCCGTGCGTAGAGGTGATCCCAACTATCTCTAGTCGGAATCTCTGAACCTCACGCACAAGCTCAGGCTCCTTCCCCGCCAGAGAGGTAACATTCTATGTCCCTAGAGCTAGATTCCGCGTCCAGGGATCGGGTTGTCTAGGCCCCTGCCTTTGACTGCCGCCCGATTCACTTAGCACCGGCCCCCTGCGGTCCCTCCTGCAGGTGTTGGGTCCACGGGAGGGTGGCCCCACGTCGCTCCTTCGGGCTGAGCCCGGCCGGACCCCATGGGGGGAGGCCCGACCACCAGGCGCTCGCATACGAGCCCCAACCCCGGGCCTGGCTCCAGGGTGGGGCCCTGGCTGCGCCATGCCGGGCGACGTCACGGTCCTCGAACTTGTAGGCATCATAAAGGGTTTGATTTCATAAACAAGTAATTAATATTTGGTCACTTACATTTTAGACGCAATATTGACCGATTTTGTTCTGTTTCAGCAGCGAAAATAGTTCCAAACAAAGAACCATAACGCATCTCACAGGAACCGTGTTTCATTCCTGAACGATTCAGCGTTTGAACAAATCGGTTGAGTCACTGATTCAGTGACTCATTCATAAACTGCCTCATTCCTGAACGAATCAGCCGTTTGAACGAATCGTTTGAATGAATGACTCAATGACTCGCTCATTAAGACGGTCCCCTGCCGCCACCTACTGGTGGTTTAGTTTCCTGTTTGAAAGTGTCATTCCTTCCAACATTTCATATTTGTATATTCAAAAAATATTTAAAACAATCTCATAACATTATTTATTGATGAAATTTAAGAATTTAAAATGAAAGATGAAGCATGTATTTAAAAAGATAAGAGAGAAAATGCCTTCGAATGAATATGAAAATATTGCTTCAGAAAAAATTATATTTATAACACACAAATAAAAAACTTATTTTTTTGCTGGACAAGTAAATTTTTTACTCTGACAAGTGACTGGCGTATTTACTTGAGCACATGAGAGGCTTAACGTGGAGTGCTGTCATTAGTGTGTGTGTGATTATATGGAGTGTTGTCCCGACAGACGCTGCTGACGGCGATATCTATGAGTGCCATCGCAACTAATGGAGTCGTTCCAGGTAAACCTCCTCTCTACGCTTCAGTCCTCCACAGTCATGCACTGCTGATGACAATACCTCACATTCTCCCATTAATTGTGCATTTTGTGTATCTATTGGAGCCACAGTGAGATTTACTGTGATCGTTTAGTTTGCACGATGATGTGAACACGAACCGTTTCTTGGTCAAAATCAAAATTTTAGGTGCTAATTTCTTTCAAGATAACTTTATTCCAGCCCATATAAGAATATCTTCCACTTTATGAGTTAAATTTACTTGATTTACAAAAAATTATTGTGATCTTAGATATATCAATTATTTATTCATAATAATATATTAAAAATAAATGCATAAAAATAAAATTGTATAATATATGTATCATAAATAATTTATTGGTGATCTCTATCTATCTATCTATCTATCTATCTATCTATCTATATGAATTTATAATTTATGTATATGAATTCAGGGCTCGCAAAATTTCAAAATCGCTGGTAGCCCTTCGGGCAGGCACTCTTCAGATTTTGGTAGCCCGAAATGAATTTGACTAGCCCAGATAAAAAGTCAATTTTATTAATCTAGAATATTGGTTAGGAGTCAAAACAATGAATCAAAAACTTTTTCAAAACACAAAATTTCAACAAATATGCATCTGGTTCTAACTGAACTGAAAGGTGTGTGGCCAGTATGGAACATGAATCAGTCTGTGTGTGTGGCTCAGCCCCCAATGAGGGTATGATAAAATAAAAAAGTAACACTTTAGTTTAGGGTCTAATGCTCACTATTAAGTTTCATTAACATGCAGATGGCAGGGTTTTATCATCACGGAGGTCCCGAATGTGAGGTAGGCTAGTGAGGGGGGTTCAGGGGCACCCCCGAGAAAATGTTGATTTCTCTGATCTACATATGTGCATTTTAAGATGTTTTGAGGGCCAAAAAAATTGGATAACAATAGCTTTAAATCCATGTAAGAGGGCAGCTGATTATTTTTCTCTCCTCATCAGCATCACACTCCTATTCTCTTTGTTTTTCTCTTGCTCTGTCTCTTCCCCTCCTAAAGCTGAGCTTTGACTGATATAGGTATATATTAGGTATATACTGATATATTTTCATTTTTGTCTGTCAGTGAAGTAAACTTAGGGTCAACTGATAGGTTGATTTATGAATCATTTTCTCAGACGCATTAATTTACTGAAAGCTACTAGGAAAGCTAGGTAGCCTAACTAAGTTTATTAAATTCATTCACAGTATGTACACATTTATTATTGATCTTATTCCTAATAAAGGGCTTTATAATCAAATAGGTCCTACATTTAAGGTTATTAGGGGGTTCAAATTTTTTATTTCTCTGATATGTCCATTTCAAGACGTTTGAAGGCCAAAAAAGGATAAGAAATAGCTTTAAAACAATGTCAGTGGGCAGTAGATTGTGTCAATACCTGCTCTCACTTCTTATCCATCACTCTTTCTTTTTCTCTCAGTCTCCTCATCTTGCCCTGTCTCTTCCCCTCCTAAAGCTGAAGTTTTTTAATTTACTGAAGGCTACAAATTGCATATTAATTCTCAACATGTACACATTCAGTATTAATCTTGTGCCTAACATGAAAACGGATTTGTTAATGCTAATGTCCCCTCACAATGACAGTAAACTAATTATTAGTCACGTTACATAGGCCTATTTTCAGTTCAAAATGGCGAGATTCGACAAAAGTATATTCATTTGTCTGATTAATTTTGTCATTCGTTTTACATTTATGACCTAAAAAAGCTGTCAAATATGAAATGTTTAGTTTAGCTACTTACATCTTATCTCGCACTTGGCCGTAAACTGAAGCGTCGAGTCGCTCTGCTCAAATTCGCGCTCTGCAGCTTCTTGTGAACATAAAGCCCGCCTACTTTGATTTGATTGGTCATCTCAAATATTCTGACATTGACAGACCAATGAGACTCAAATTAACACACACACACACACACACACACCCCTTTCTGACGTGCGCTCTCTGGCTCTGCTCTGCGCCGCTGCGAATTGAAGATGAAGAACGCGCTGAATCTGATTAAATAACAAAACTGAAGCGAACACTATTTCAGTTAGCCCGTCGGGCAGGCTGGTTATGCATTTTGGTAGCCCGACTGGAAAACACAATAGCCCCGGGACGTCGGGCAGGCGATTTTGCGAGCCCTGGAATTAATTTATTTTAACATATTTATAATAAATAAATAATGTATTTAATAAATATATATTATTTATATATGTATATATGTATATATATATATATATATATATATATATATATATATATATATATATATATATATATAAAATCTATATTAAATGTTTATATAAAATAGATATATATTAATATGTTAATATATATATACATATATATATTAATACATTACAGAATAAATAAA
>CM043355.1:2543883-2548883 GCA_023718395.1 Leucaspius delineatus
ACAATATATGTAGTATCATGAAGTGAAATGTATAAAATGAATGTAAATATAATCAAGATAAATATTTAAATGTATACGATTTATTTTACATTTTCACTGAAAGCATGAAAATTAGTTTTTTAGAAACAACTGAAATCATAGAGACATCAGCTAGACTGATTAATCTGCTCATGCTTTACATTCCAGTAAACACACACACGGTTTACACCTCTATTCATGTCATTCGAATACCGCCAAAAACCTTGCAGGTTGTTATCTGTGAAAGAAGGGTGTTGAAGAAAGGTCAAGTAATTAGTAACGATCTGTCACATCCCCTATACAAGGCATACGAGGTGTTGCCATCGGGGAGAAGGTTTAGGTTACCTTCTTTTAAAACAAATCGGGCCAGTATGTCATTCGTTCCAACCAGCATTAAACTGATGAACAAGAGGTTACCTGCAGGACAGCACTTTAAATAGCACTATGCACTTTAAATAGCACCATGCACTTTCTGTCCGGCTGGATTGTCACAGTATGCACAATTATACTTTACTGTGCCAGCTATGGGGGGGTTAGGGAGGGGGCTTGGTTTTTTTTTTTTTTTTTTTTTTTGTGTGTGTGTATCTTGCTTTGTCAAACTGTCTATATATAAGTGTATCAGATGTGCTGTGTGGTACAGAACAAATTTCCGAAAGGATAAATAAATCATCAATCAATCAATCATCATCAATCATCTCCAACAAACGCTACTCGTCAGGAAATGGAAAAAACACTGTATTTTTTAAATAGTTAAATTTTATCGTTTATTTATTTATGGGCAGACACATGCATGTGTCATTATATTATTAACATTTTTACCCCAATCAAGCTCAAAGGGAGTTACAAGGTTTTTGACCTGCCATTTCACTTATTTCCCGTCATTAGAAGAGCAGTAAGTGCATCGCATTACGTTTTCATCAACTTATAGCTACAAAAACTTCATAACCTGTGTGTTTTTCTGTCATTTGGCCGAAATCTCACGTTATTAAAGATTAAGGCTAGGGATGCACCGATATGACATTTCTGGCCGATTCTTGAGTACGGAAAATGCCGTTCTAATTCAAACTAACTTTATTTACCATTGCATTGCAAACAAGCAGAGACGCTCCAAACTGCGTGCTGCGCTTGATTCACAATAGAGGAGGGCGGAGCTATGAGGTTTGACTGTTTGAGGAGCCAATGGAGTAACAGGCTTTAATCACAAGCTCTTTTCACTGGTTAAATATTTGCAAAACCCACTGACAGACATAAAGGGTGACGGCGATAGAAATGATTTATGAAAAAAAAGAGACTTTCTGCGCAACAGTCACGATATTCATATTTGAGCATCAGTATTGAGCATGGTTTATTAGCATATACTGATATTCTGACTGCTAATGTCGGATTATTATTGGGTACGGTCAGTGATAGTCCGCTTGATGTCCTGTAGTGTGTGTATGCTGGGGAACAGAAGCCTCTCCCAGCACGAGCTGAAGGACGGCCAGTGCGGGAAGCTAATGCTCCGGGATTCGCTAGTGCAGGAAACCGCTAACTTCAGCGAGAGCCTCAACGGCACCGAAGCTCCTCCCGTCACTGCGGGCGCGCTGGAGAAGAGCACTGACCTGTGGCGGCACTTCTGCAACAGCTCCGAACTCAACGCCGTCTGCGACGAGTACTTCCAGCACAACAACGTCACCGAGATAAACGGACTGCCGGGACTCGCCAGCGGCAAGATCGCAGGTAAAAACGCAAACATGTCAGTGCTAGTTTTTATTATTATCTTGAAAAAAATTCTATTTTTGAATTTTCTCTTTTCATTTTAACTAGGGATGTGCCGATACCGATAATTCTTTATATTTGAAAGCCGATACCGATAAATCTTTATATTTGAAAGCCGATAAACGATAATCTTTATATTTGAAAGCCGATAACTGATAATTCTTTATATTTGAAAACCGATACCGATAATTCTTTATATTTGAAAGCCGATACCGATAATCTTTATATTTGAAAGCCGATAACTGATAATTCTTTATATTTGAAAGCCGACAACCAATAATTCTTTATATTTGAAACACGTGTGATTTCAAACGCAAAAGTTTTTATTTTTTCATTTTCTGTTTTCATTTTAATTAGGAATGTGCCGATACCGATAATTCTTTATATTTAAAAGCCGACATCCAATAATCTTTATATTTGAAAGCCGATACCGATAATTCTTTATATTTAAAAGCCGACAACCAATAATCTTTATATTTGAAAGCCGATACCGATAATTCTTTATATTTGAAAGCCGACAACCAATAATCTTTATATTTGAAAGCCGATACCGATAATTCTTTATATTTGAAAGCCGACAACCAATAATCTTTATATTTGAAAGCCGATACCGATAATTCTTTATATTTAAAAGCCGACAACCAATAATCTTTATATTTGAAAGCCGATACCGATAATTCTTTATATTTAAAAGCCGACAACCAATAATCTTTATATTTGAAAGCCGATACCGATAATTCTTTATATTTGAAAGCCGACAACCAATAATCTTTATATTTGAAAGCCGATACCGATAATTCTTTATATTTGAAAGCCGACAACCAATAATCTTTATATTTGAAAGCCGATAAACGTTATTCTTTATATTTGAAAGCCGATAACCGATAATCTTTATATTTGAAAGCTGATAAACGATAATTCTTTATATTTGAAAGCCGATAATCTTTATATTTAAAAGCCGATAACCGATAATCTTTATATTTGATAGCCGATAACGATAATCTTTATATTTGAAAGCCAATAAACGATATTCTTTATATTTGAAAGCCGATAACCGATAATCTTTATATTTAGAAGCCGATAACTGATAATCTTTATATTTGAAAGCCGATAAACTATATTCTTTATATTTGAAAGCCGATAACCGATAATCTTTATATTTGAAAGCCGATAACCGATAATATTTATATTTAAAAGCCGATAAACGATATTCTTTACATTTGAAAGCCGATAACCGATAATCTTTATATTTGAAAGCCGATAACCGATAATCTTTATATTCAAAAGCCGATAAACGATAATCTTTATATTTGAAAGCCGATAACCGATAATCTTTATATTTAAAAGCCGATAAATGATATTCTTTATATTTGAAAGCCAATAACCGATAATCTTTATATTTAGAAGCCGATAACCGATAATCTTTATATTTAAAAGCCGATAAACGATAATCTTTATATTTGAAAGCCGATAACCGATAATCTTTATATTTGAAAGCCGATAAACGATAATTCTTTATATTTGAAAGCCGATAACCGATAATCTTTATATTCAAAAGCCGATAAACGATAATCTTTATATTTGAAAGCCGATAACCGATAATCTTTATATTTGAAAGCCGATAACCGATAATCTTTATATTCAAAAGCCGATAAACGATAATCTTTATATTTGAAAGCCGATAACCGATAATATTTATATTTAAAAGCCGATAAACGATATTCTTTACATTTGAAAGCCGATAAACGATAATCTTTATATTTGAAAGCCGATAACCGATAATCTTTATATTCAAAAGCCGATAAACGATAATCTTTATATTTGAAAGCCGATAACCGATAATCTTTATATTTAAAAGCCGATAAATGATATTCTTTATATTTGAAAGCCAATAACCGATAATCTTTATATTTAGAAGCCGATAACCGATAATCTTTATATTTAAAAGCCGATAAACGATAATCTTTATATTTGAAAGCCGATAACCGATAATCTTTATATTTGAAAGCCGATAAACGATAATTCTTTATATTTGAAAGCCGATAACCGATAATCTTTATATTCAAAAGCCGATAAACGATAATCTTTATATTTGAAAGCCGATAACCGATAATCTTTATATTTAAAAGCCGATAAATGATATTCTTTATATTTGAAAGCCAATAACCGATAATCTTTATATTTAGAAGCCGATAACCGATAATCTTTATATTTAAAAGCCGATAAACGATAATCTTTATATTTGAAAGCCGATAACCGATAATCTTTATATTTGAAAGCCGATAAACGATAATTCTTTATATTTGAAAGCCGATAATCGATAATCTTTATATTCAAAAGCCGATAAACGATAATCTTTATATTTGAAAGCCGATAACCGATAATCTTTATATTTAAAAGCCGATAAATGATATTCTTTATATTTGAAAGCCAATAACCGATAATCTTTATATTTAGAAGCCGATAACCGATAATCTTTATATTTAAAAGCCGATAAACGATAATCTTTATATTTGAAAGCCGATAACCGATAAGCTTTATATTTAAAAGCCGATAAACGATATTCTTTATATTTGAAAGCCGATAACCGATAATCTTTATATTTAAAAGCCGATAAACGATAATCTTTATATTTGAAAGCCGATAACCGATAAGCTTTATATTTAAAAGCCGATAAACGATATTCTTTATATTTGAAAGCCGATAACCGATAATCTTTATATTTGAAAGCCGATAAACGCTATTCTTTATATTTGAAAGCCGATAACCGATAATCTTTATATTTGAAAGCCGATAAATGCTATTCTTTATATTTGAAAGCCGATAACCGATAATCTTTATATTTGAAAGCCGATAAATGCTATTCTTTATATTTGAAAGCCGATAACCGATAATCTTTATATTTGAAAGCTGATAAACGATAATTCTTTATATTTGAAAGCCGATAAACGATAATTCTTTATATTTGAAAGCCGATACCAATAATTCTTTAAATTTGAGAGCCGATAAACAATAATCTTTATATTTAAAAGCCGATAACCGATAATCTTTATATTTGAAAGCCGATAACCGATAATCTTTATATTTGAAAGCCGATAAACGATATTCTTTATATTTGAAAGCCGATAACTGATAATCTTTATATTTGAAACCCGATAACCGATATTCTTTAAATTTGAAAGCCGATAACCGATAATCTTTATATTTGAAAGCCGATAACCGAT
>CM043355.1:2553883-2596383 GCA_023718395.1 Leucaspius delineatus
TGAGACGCCACACACACACCTGAGACACTACACACACCTGAGACTACACACACACACACACACACCTGAGACGCCACACACACCTGAGACACTACACACACCTGAGACACCACACACACACACACACACACCTGAGACGCCACACACACACCTGAGACACTACACACACCTGAGACTACACACACCTGAGACGCCACACACACACCTGAGACACTACACACACCTGAGACACTACACACACCTGAGACTACACACACACACACCTGAGACGCCACACACACCTGAGACACTACACACACCTGAGACACCACACACACACACACACACACCTGAGACGCCACACACACACCTGAGACACTACACACACGTGAGACTACACACACACACACACACCTGAGACGCCACACACACACCTGAGACACCACACACACCTGAGACACTACACACACCTGAGACTACACACACACACACACACCTGAGACTACACACACACACACACACACCTGAGACACCACACACACCTGAGACTACACACACACACACACACCTGAGACGCCACACACACACACCTGAGACACCACACACACCTGAGACACCACACACACACACACACCTGAGACGCCACACACACACCTGAGACACTACACACACCTGAGACGCCACACACACACCTGAGACACTACACACACCTGAGACACTACACACACCTGAGACTACACACACACACACACACACCTGAGACGCCACACACACACCTGAGACACTACACACACCTGAGACTACACACACAGACACACCTGAGACGCTACACACACATGAGGCGCTACACACACCTGAGATGCTACACACACCTGAGACTACACACACACTGACACACCTGAGACGCCACACACACATGAGACTACACACACACTGACACACCTCAGACACCACACACCTAAGACTACACACACACACAGCTGAGACTACACACACACACCTGAGACTACACACACTGACACACCTGAGACGCCACACACACCTGAGACTACACACACTGACACACCTCAGACACCACACACCTAAGACTACACACACACACACCTGAGACTACACACACTGACACACCTGAGACGCCACACACACCTGAGACTACACACACTGACACACCTGAGACGCCACACACCTCAGACTACACACACACTGACACACCTCAGACACCACACACACTGACACACCTGAGACTACACACACACTGACACACCTAAGACTACACACACACTGACACACCTGAGACGCCACACACCTAAGACTACACACACACCTGAGACTACACACACACTGACACACCTCAGACGCCACACACACACCTAAGACTACACACACACACAGCTGAGACTACACACACACCTGAGACTACACACACTGACACACCTGAGACGCCACACACACCTGAGACTACACACACTGACACACCTCAGACACCACACACCTAAGACTACACACACACACACACACACCTGAGACTACACACACTGACACACCTGAGACGCCACACACCTGAGACTACACACACACTGACACACCTGAGACGCCACACACACCTAAGACTACACACACTGACACACCTGAGACGCCACACACCTAAGACTACACACACTGACACACCTGAGACACCACACATGAGACAACACACACTGACACACCTCAGACACCACACACACCTGAGACTACACACACTGACACACCTGAGACGCCACACACCTGAGACTACACACACTGACACACCTCAGACGCCACACACCTAAGACTACACACACACCTGAGACTACACACACAGACACACCTGAGACGCTACACACACATGAGGCGCTACACACACGATATGCTACACACACCTGAGACGCCACACACACCTGAGATGCTACACACACCTGAGACGCCACACACACCTGAGATGCTACACACACCTGAGACTACACACACACTGACACACCTCAGACACCACACACCTAAGACTACACACACACACAGCTGAGACTACACACACACACCTGAGACTACACACACTGACACACCTGAGACGCCACACACACTGACACACCTCAGACACCACACACCTAAGACTACACACACACACAGCTGAGACGCCACACACACCTAAGACTACACACACACACAGCTGAGACGCCACACACACCTAAGACTACACACACACACAGCTGAGACTACACACACACACCTGAGACTACACACACTGACACACCTGAGACGCCACACACACCTGAGACTACACACACTGACACACCTCAGACACCACACACCTAAGACTACACACACACACACACCTGAGACTACACACACTGACACACCTGAGACGCCACACACCTAAGACTACACACACACACACCTGAGACTACACACACACACCTGAGACTACACACACTGACACACCTGAGATGCCACACACACCTGAGACTACACACACTGACACACCTCAGACACCACACACCTAAGACTACACACACACACACCTGAGACTACACACACTGACACACCTGAGACGCCACACACACCTGAGACTACACACACACCTGAGACTACACACACACTGACACAGCTGAGACGCCACACACACCTGAGACTACACACACACTGACACACCTGAGACGCCACACACACCTGAGACTACACACACACTGACACACCTGAGACGCCACACACACCTGAGACTACACACACACTGACACACCTCAGACACCACACACACTGACACACCTCAGACACCACACACCTGAGACTACACACACACTGACACACCTCAGACACCACACACACCTGAGACTACACACACACACACCTGAGACTACACACACACTGACACACCTCAGACGCCACACACACCTGAGACTACACACACACTGACACAGCTGAGACGCCACACACACCTGAGACTACACACACACTGACACACCTGAGACACACACACACCTGAGACTACACACACACTGACACACCTGAGACGCCACACACACCTGAGACTACACACACACTGACACACCTCAGACACCACACACCTAAGACTACACACACACACACCTGAGACTACACACACACACCTGAGACTACACACACTGACACACCTGAGACGCCACACACACCTGAGACTACACACACACTGACACACCTGAGACGCCACACACACACACACACACACTGACACACCTGAGACGCCACACACACCTGAGACTACACACACACTGACACACCTGAGACGCCACACACACCTGAGACTACACACACACTGACACATTTGAGACGCCACACACACCTGAGACTACACACACACTGACACACCTGAGACACCACACACACCTGAGACTACACACACACTGACACACCTGAGACGCCACACACACCTGAGACTACACACACACTGACACACCTGAGACGCCACACACACCTGAGACTACACACACACTGACACACCTCAGACACCACACACACCTGAGACTACACACACACTGACACACCTCAGACGCCACACACCTAAGACTACACACACACCTGAGACTACACACACACTGACACACCTAAGACCACACACACACACCTGAGACTACACACACACTGACACACCTGAGACGCCACACACACACACACACACACACACACACACACACACACACTGACACACCTGAGATGCCACACACACCTGAGACTACACACACACTGACACACCTGAGACGCCACACACACATGAGACTACACACACACTGACACACCTGAGACGCCACACACACCTGAGACTACACACACACTGACACACCTGAGACGCCACACACACACACACCTGAGACGCCACACACACCTGAGACTACACACACACTGACACACCTGAGACGCCACACACACCTGAGACTACACACACACACACACCTGAGACTACACACACACACCTGAGACTACACACACTGACACACCTGAGACGCCACACACACCTGAGACTACACACACTGACACACCTCAGACACCACACACCTAAGACTACACACACACACACCTGAGACTACACACAATGACACACCTGAGACGCCACACACACCTGAGACTACACACACTGACACACCTCAGACACCACACACCTGAGACTACACACACACCTGAGACTACACACACACTGACACAGCTGAGACGCCACACACACCTAAGACTACACACACACTGACACACCTGAGACGCCACACACACCTGAGACTACACACACTGACACACCCGAGACTACACACACACTGACACACCTGAGACGCCACACACACCTGAGACTACACACACACTGACACACCTGAGACGCCACACACACCTGAGACTACACACACACTGACACACCTCAGACACCACACACACCTGAGACTACACACACACTGACACACCTGAGACGCCAAACACCTAAGACTACACACACACCTGAGACTACACACACACTGACACACCTAAGACTACACACACACACCTGAGACTACACACACACTGACACACCTGAGACGCCACACACACACACACACACACACACACACTGACACACCTGAGATGCCACACACACCTGAGACTACACACACACTGACACACCTGAGACGCCACACACCTAAGACTACACACACACCTGAGACTACACACACACTGACACACCTAAGACTACACACACACACCTGAGACTACACACACACTGACACACCTGAGACGCCACACACACACACACACACACTGACACACCTGAGATGCCACACACACCTGAGACTACACACACACTGACACACCTGAGACGCCACACACACATGAGACTACACACACACACACACACCTGAGACGCCACACACACCTGAGACTACACACACACTGACACACCTGAGACTACACACACACTGACACACCTGAGACGCCACACACACCTGAGACTACACACACACTGACACACCTGAGACGCCACACACACACACACCTGAGACGCCACACACACCTGAGACTACACACACACTGACACACCTGAGACGCCACACACACACCTGAGACTACACACACACTGACACAAGTGAGACGCCACACACCTGAGACTACACACACACTGACACACCTGAGACGCCACACACACCTGAGACTACACACACACACACACTGACACACCTGAGACGCCACACACACCTGAGACGCCACACACCTGAGACTACACACACACACCTGAGACGCCACACACACCTGAGACTACACACACACCTGAGACTACACACACACACACACACACACACACACACTGACACACCTGAGACGCCACACACCTGAGATGCCACACACACACCTGAGACGCTCACACACCTACGACTACACACACACACACACACACCTGAGACTACACACACACACCTAAGATGCTACACACACCTGAGACAGGTGTTCAGTGTGTTCAGTGTGTGTGTTTAGTGTGTGTTCAGTGTGTGTGTTCAGTGTGTGTGTGTTTAGTGTGTGTTTAGTGTGTGTTCAGTGTGTGTGTTGTGTGTGTGTGCAGGTGTTCGGTGTGTGTGTTGTGTGTGTGTGTGCAGGTGTTCAGTGTGTGTTTAGTGTGTGTTTAGTGTGTGTTTAGTGTGTGTTCAGTGTGTGTTCAGTGTGTGTGTGTGTGTGTGTGTTGTGTAGGTGTTCAGTGTGTGTTGTGTGTGTGTGCAGGTGTTCAGTGTGTGTTGTGTGTGTGTGCAGGTGTTCAGTGTGTGTTGTGTGTGTGTGCAGGTGTTCAGTGTGTGTGTTGTGTGTGTGTGTGTGTGTGTGTGTGTGTGTGTGTGCGCGCAGGTGTTCAGTGTGTGTTGTGTGTGTGCGCAGGTGTTCAGTGTGTGTTGTGTGTGTGTGCAGGTGTTCAGTGTGTGTGTTGTGTGTGTGTGCAGGTGTTCAGTGTGTGTTGTGTGTGCAGGTGTTCAGTGTGTGTTGTGTGTGCAGGTGTTCAGTGTGTGTTGTGTGTGCAGGTGTTCAGTGTGTGTGTGTGTGTGTGTGTGTGCAGGTGTTCGGTCACGGGAAGGCGAATGGTGAACCCACCTGGGCTCTTCTCCTGACGGCGGTTCTGGCGGAGCTGGGGATCCTGATCGCGTCGCTGGACCTCGTCGCTCCAATACTGTCCATGTGAGTCGTTCACACTCGATTATTAGTGCAGGAATTATTAATTATTGCGTATGATCCTATTGTAGTTGTTGGCGTTCGTATTATTATTCGCGCTCTGGGTGAACGGCAGCCCAAAGAACCGCTTGTGGGGAAGTTCTGAAATCTGGCACACGGGTAGAGGACCGTCAGATCATTAACCACAGCGAGTCTGGAGTCTCTATCTCAGTCCCTCTAGCGCCACCTACTGTGCAGAGTTGCACTCGTGTTGATGCTAATGATGTTAAAGGGCTAGAAACAAACTTTTTTCCTCTGATATGGCTCCAGACACTTCGATTGCAATTTATTATTATTCCTGAAAACTGAACCAGATCATCTTCAGACAAAAAGTAATGGAATTCAAGTTCGTCAAACTGTTCTCAGATAACGTACGAACGAGTTCGATGAAGAGCGCGCAAAAATGAACTTGAGGCTTTATCTCTAGACCGTTTTAGCGTATTCTGATCAAACTTGGTGTGTGTTATGACAACCATGACCTGAGGCTGCCTGCACAGTTTCGGCACAGCGCCACCTAGTGGTCAGGAGATACGAAAATAACTCTTTTTGCGTATAACTGCTGAACGGTTTGGCCATAAATCACAAAACTGGTCTCTTTAGATTCGGTGAAACATGCCGAGTTCAACGATACCCAATTTCCCCATATCGGCCATTTTGGGTGTTGGACATTTTTGGCGTCGACCATTTAGAATTTGGGCGTAAAATGGTGTGTTTTACTAACGCATTTGTGTATCGTTACGAAACTTGGTATCAAAAGAAATGAAATAATGAATGCGTGTTTAATGCTCAGTGCTGCAGTTGGTCTGATGCTCACAGCCATGATGGCATGAGTTACCGTGACTTCTCTGTGCTTGACCCATTAATGGCGGCTCGTAGCTGTAATATATATTTAATTGTAATTATCTTTCATTGATTTGATGTGTGTGTGTGTGTGTGTGTCGGCAGGTTTTTCCTGATGTGTTATCTGTTCGTGAACCTGGCCTGCGCTCTGCAGACGCTGCTCAGAACGCCCAACTGGAGACCGCGATTCTCATACTACCACTGGTGCGACACACACACACACACACACACACACTCGTGTCATCATACACACACTCCGCAGGCATCTGCTGATGTCATTTCCTTTCGTCCTCAGGACGTTGTCGTTTCTAGGGATGGTGATCTGTCTGGCTCTCATGTTCATATCGTCATGGTACTACGCTATTGTCGCCATGGTGATAGCTGGAATGATCTACAAATACATCGAGTACCACGGGTACGTGAGTGTGTGTGTGTGTGTGTGACAGTGAGTGTGAGGGTGTGTGTGTGTGTGTGTGTTTGTGAGTGAGAGTGTGAGAGTGTGCGTGAGAGTGTGTGCATCCGAGTGTGTGTGATTGTGTGAGTCTGTGTGATTGTGAGTGTGTGTGTGTGTGTGTGTGTGTGGGAACAAAGTTTGGGAAAATGATTTGTTAATCGCAGTAAAATCTCTGACTCTGTTCCCAAACCTAGATAACTGATGTGTTCACTGACCTATAGCATCATGGTGTGTGTGTGTGTGTGTGTGTGTTCAGAGCAGAGAAGGAGTGGGGTGATGGCATCAGAGGTCTGTCTCTCAGCGCGGCTCGCTTCGCTCTGCTCCGGCTCGAGGAAGGACCGCCACACACCAAGAACTGGAGGTACACACACACACACACACACACTCACACACACACACACACACACACACACACACACACAGATACATTTTGTTGGATATTTCAACCAATAAAGCCACAGTAGGACCGTTGAGCAACAGGTAGCGGTGCTTCATTACTGAATGAATCTGCGTTTTGAACAAATCAGTTTAGAGAATGATTCAGTGACTCATAAAGACAGTTTAAAGAATGATTCAGTGACTCATAAAGACAGTTTAAAGAATGATTCAGTGACTCATAAAGACAGTTTAAAGAATGATTCGGTGACTCATAAAGACAGTTTAAAGAATGATTCAGTGACTCATAAAGACAGTTTAAAGAATGATTCAGTGACTCATAAAGACAGTTTAAAGAATGATTCAGTGACTCATAAAGACAGTTTAAAGAATGATTCAGTGACTCATAAAGACAGTTTAAAGAATGATTCGGTGACTCATAAAGACAGTTTAAAGAATGATTCGGTGACTCATAAAGACAGTTTAAAGAATGATTCGGTGACTCATAAAGACAGTTTAAAGAATGATTCGGTGACTCATAAAGACAGTTTAAAGAATGATTCGGTGACTCATAAAGACAGTTTAAAGAATGATTCAGTGACTCATAAAGACAGACACGTGCGTAATTCAGCGTAATGGCGGATGCTATATCATAAATCTGCATTTTAATGTTGGGGAATGAGACGTCCTGAACACGTTTCCCTCATGGTATGTGTGTTTGCGCCTCTGGCTCAGGCCGCAGCTGCTGGTGTTGCTGAAGCTCGACGAAGACGCTCACGTCAAATCTCCACGTCTGCTGACGTTCGCGTCTCAGCTGAAAGCAGGGAAAGGCCTGACCATCGTGGGAACCGTCATCCCGGGGAACTTCCTGCAGACCTACGGCGAGGCTCTGGCGGCGGAGCAGGTTTGTTCACGCTAATCTCAGTCTGTCACGGGACGAATCTTACAGAGGACCTATACTGCTTTTGCCCATGTTCATCTTTCTTCAGTGTCAGTGTTCCTGAACTCCTGAAACGCCTTCACTGTAGTCTTGAGTTTCTTCCGGGAACGAACACGTCACAATATTCCTCATTATAATAATTAATATGCAGAATAAAGGGGCGGGGCCTGGTTTAGTTAATTAGTAGTGTGTTAAACTGGCATTTATGGGAAGGGGCGGGGCATTTCCCAAACATGCTCAAAGCGCTCGACCAATCACAACACACTGCTCCAGCCGACCAATCAGAGCACAGTGTGCTTTTCAGAAGGAGGGGCTTCATAGAGACAGGAAGTAAACAGAGCGTTACTGACAGACTGGGAAGAGAGGAGCCGCAACAATGGAGAATATGAGGAGAATAATCAACATTACAGCAGGAAAACCTGCTCTAGTAGAGCCTGAACACATCATCAAGACTAATCTTTATCTTTATCTTGTGCTTTGGGTTGTGTGACCCAAATTAATTGACATTAAATTAGTACATTGTTGAAATTAATACATACATACATGTAAATGTACATTTCTGAAATGCATAACTTAGACAGTCACCTCTGATAACAGATCACTGTAACTGTAATGTGGACTCGTGCTCTTTCTGTAAAGCTGCGTGGAAATGAAACCTTCACCCTTCCTGAAACGCCTCTCTGTTCCTCTCAGACTCTGCGGCATCTGATGGAGAAGGAGCGCGTCAAGGGGTTCGTCCACTGCATCGTGGCCCAGAAGCCCCGCGAGGGCATCAGTCACATGATCCAGTCCAGCGGGTTGGGTGGCATGAGGCACAACACTGTGGTCATGGGCTGGCCTCTCGCCTGGAGGCAGAGCGAAGACCCGCAGAGCTGGAAGACCTTCATCAGTGAGTGTCCTCCATCACACCTGCACACGCCTCGGGCATCTACATCTACATCTACATCTACTTCTACATCTACTTCTACATCTACTTCTACATCTACATCTACATTTACTTCTACATCTACATCTACATTTAGTCATTTAGCAGACGCTTTTATCCAAAGCAATAGGAGCAGTCACAGATCACTGAGATCAGTTCTGAGGCTTTTAAAGAGCCCCTATTATGCTTTTTCAGATGATCATTTTTTATTATGATGATAGAATGTAATTAATATAATATATAATCTAAAAGTTCTGCAAAGATCAAAGTTTGTGTCTCCTAACAGAAAGTGATTCTGAACTGAAACGAGTCGTCAGTAAGACGCTGTTTTCTGAGATTGATGCGGTGAAACCCACGCCCTCGTTACTGTTCGCATCACTGAGATCAAGAGCTGAGATGCAGATATGATAATGAGCGTTTGCTTTCTGACCAATCACAGCAGAGCAGCTCTCAGAGAGGCGGAGCTTAGAGAGACTGAATCTTTATGGAAGCGTTTCAGACACAGTGTTTTGTGAGGGAGTTCTCTCAGTCTCTCGCCCGTCTCTCCTGGTTTAGACACGGTGCGCGTCACCACGACAGCTCATCTGGCTCTACTGGTGCCCAAGAACATCTCCCTGTTCCCGAGCAACAGCGAGCCGTGCACCGAGGGCTTCATCGACGTGTGGTGGATCGTGCATGACGGAGGGATGCTGATGCTTCTGCCATTCCTGCTCAGACAACACAAGGTGTGTGTGTGTGTGTGTGTGTGTGTCTCTATATATATCCTGTTTTACAATACCAATACCTAAACATCTTTATTCTTTATTCATCTTTAGTCCTGAAGTGTCACTAGTGTCTCCCCTGTGAACCTCTAGATAAAACACTGTCAACATAATTCCAGTTCTCATGGACACGATGAAGTGATAAATAATACTGTGTGTTATACAATGTTAAGGCCAGACTAGTGATTTGTCTGACTAAACACGTGATACACATGTGCACCTTCAACTTTGATGTATGTATATAGCACATTTAATAGCAGTGTTGTTCACAGGTATAATTAAAACATACAAGCCTAGCAAATGAAGGCATGACTACACACTCTCAGACACACACCCTCACACAACTGCATAGTGAGAATAAACCAAATAAAAATAAGTTATCACTTCAATAAACAGAAACCCTTAACTAAAAGCTGAATGAAGAACTTCCCTTAGAGTTAAGTGGATTTTGGCAGATTTTTCTTCCAGTTTAATCATAAACTCACTTAATTTTGGTCCGTTTCACAGAAAACAAGACTTCATAGTCATGTGATGTTGTATGTGGAGTAAATGCCGATGTTTGTGTCAGGTGTGGCGTAAGTGCTCCATGCGCATCTTCACCGTGGCTCAGATGGAGGACAACTCCATCCAGATGAAGAAGGACCTGGCCACGTTCCTGTACCACCTGCGCATCGACGCCTACGTGGAGGTCGTGGAGATGGTGAGCGCTTCTGCTACACACTCACAGTTTCACACGCAACACACTCTGCGAACATGTGTGTGCTTGTAACACGTGTAGTTACTGTAACAGTCAATTAACCTAAAGCAAACCTTAATTCTAACTCTAACCCTGTAGTAAGTACATGTAGTTATTTATTAATACTCAGTACATAAATGCACTGTAACACGGACACCTTAAAATAAAGTGTAGCGTATTTTAAATGGATAATGTTGGTATTTTGATTACATAAACTCTGCCGAACGTCAACAGGAAGAAAGACTTGAAACACATTTAGTAGATTTAAACACTGTCTTTAGGGTCGGGGATCATTTTAGTTTTTACGATTTCAATTCTGTTTATCGATTCCTAATTTCGATTCCAATAAGGTAAAAAAAAAAAAAAAACGTACATATTATTCACATTTAGTCTTTGCAATAACATTTAATTTGTAGCTGAATATCATGGACAGAAACAGGCTCAAGAACTTTTGGAGCGTTTGCCTGTGGTTAAAAAACACCATAGAAGAGCAACTAGACTAACTAATGTAAACTTCAAGCGTTATTAAAGAAGTAAACACTCTGTGATTAAAAAAGAACAAATAAAAACAACAAACAGACACAACTGAACAAAGATATGATTGAAATAAACAGTGTTATAAGATTTTCAGGTATTCAGGTTCATAAACTAATCAAATGTAAAATAACACTTTATAAATAAAATAGACATTACAAATATAGTTACAAAAGTTGTTCAGTCAAGAACGAGTGCATTTTCTCTGTCTTGTGTAGTTTGATTAGTGTTATTATAGAGCATAATTACATGGCTTGGTTGAATTCTAATGTAGAAAGCGGGCTGTTATTTCTTGATATAAGTATAACACGCCGTTGCCATGATAAACAGAGCGTTGCTATGGACACAGGATTCTAACCGTAGAGACGGAACGGACTATTTCCTTTAGCGGAAGCAATACAGTCGTTTTTAAATCAATAAACTCCTTTTTAAATCAATATTTTGTGTCAAATTATTGATGTATTTGATGGGTAGTCATGTAATAAGCGGGATAATGTAGAGCGAGGCGCTTCAGAGCCCTTCAGGCTGATTCCAGATCAGCTTCGGGGTCCCGATCAGCCTGTCGGGGGTGTATTCGCTAAAACAACCGCCTCGCTCCACATTATCCCTTACGGAATATTAGTGTTATTATAGAGCGGGAATATTAGCGTTATTATAGAGCGGGAATATTAGCGTTATTATAGAGCGGGAATATTAGCGTTATTATAGAGCGGGAATATTAGCGTTATTATAGAGCAGATTAGCGTTATTATAGAGCGGGAATCTTAGCGTTATTATAGAGCGGGAATATTAGTGTTATTATAGAGCCGGAATATTAGCGTTATTATAGAGCGGGAATATTAGCGTTATTATAGAGCAGATTAGCGTTATTATAGAGCGGGAATATTAGCGTTATTATAGAGCGGGAATATTAGCGTTATTATAGAGCGGGAATATTAGCGTTATTATAGAGCGGGAATATTAGCGTTATTATAGAGCGGGAATATTAGCGTTATTATAGAGCAGATTAGCGTTATTATAGAGCGGGAATCTTAGCGTTATTATAGATCGGAAATATTAGCGTTATTATAGAGCGGGAATATTAGCGTTATTATAGAGCGGGAATATTAGCGTTATTATAGAGCGTGAATATTAGCGTTATTATAGAGCGGGAATATTAGCGTTATTATAGAGCGGGAATATTAGCGTTATTATAGAGCGTGAATATTAGTGTTATTATAGAGCGGGAATATTAGCGTTATTATAGAGGGGGAATATTAGCGTTATTATAGAGCGGGAATATTAGCGTTATTATAGAGCGGGAATATTAGCGTTATTATAGAGCGGGAATATTAGCGTTGTTATAGAGCGGGAATATTAGCGTTATTATAGAGCCGGAATATTAGTGTTGTTATAGAGCGGGAATATTAGCGTTATTATAGAGCCGGAATATTAGTGTTGTTATAGAGCGGGAATATTAGCGTTATTATAGAGCGGGAATATTAGCGTTATTATAGAGCCGGAATATTAGTGTTGTTATAGAGCGGGAATATTAGCGTTATTATAGAGCGGGAATATTAGTGTTATTATAGAGCCGGAATATTAGTGTTATTATAGGGAATATTAGCGTTATTATAGAGCCGGAATATTAGCGTTATTATAGAGGGGGAATATTAGCGTTATTATAGAGCGGGAATATTAGCGTTATTATTGAGCGGGAATATTAGCGTTATTATAGAGCGGGAATATTAGCGTTATTATTGAGCGGGAATATTAGCGTTATTATAGAGCGGGAATGTTAGGCTGCTGTCACTTTAAGAGCTGCATGGACCCAATATACTGAAGGGTTTAAAGTCATATTGAAATGCTCACAAAGGAATTGACAAGAGGAATTTAAATTTTAATTTTATATCAAGTATCCGATTGCAGAGTTGGAATCAATTTTCGATTCCCAACCCTTAGTGTCTTTATACACATTATTATCGCACCAATAAAATCCGTTCGTATGTATTAAAGTCCCCCTGTAGTCAATAATTTGATCACTTAAAACTCATCTTTGATCACCAAAATGACATGTTTATATTTATATTTTCCTTAAATTTCTCATGCCTTAAAATAGCTTGAATGTAACTCGACACCCTTGCCTCATTTAGCATGCGCGGTGCTATGAATATGCAAATTAGCCCCGCCTCCACTCAGCTCAGAGATCCACTGGTTGACGATCACACATTGATCTGATTGGTTACAAGGTAGTTTGTGACGTCAGAAACACCAGCGATTTCAAAGCGTGTTTTTGAGACTGTCTTTGGTTCACTGCAGTTTTAAGGAGGAAATACTCAGCAATGCTGTCGACTTATGAACTTACACATGCTTTGTCTTAAAGCATATTAAAAACACCACATAGACACATAAACAACATTAAAAGCTGGATTTACACCTTTTTAATATATTAATACATAAACCTGAATAAAACCTGTTTTGTAGTTGAATATGTCAGCATCATATAATCTGATTGATGGTGAGATTTTGTGAGTTAAAGGTCAAAGGTCGTTGTGTGTCTTTCAGCACGACAGTGACATCAGCGCGTACACGTACGAGAGGACTCTGATGATGGAGCAGAGATCGCAGATGCTTCGGCAGATGCGTCTCTCCAAGTCGGACCGAGAGAGAGAGGTGAGCGAAGAGAGAGCGTGTGTGTGTGTGTGTGTGTGTCTGTGTGTGTTTATATGAAATGCTCACTTCATCTGCTCATGTGACCTTTCACCTGGACTCGATCTGAAGAGAGTTCGCTGGAGCTTTGATGACGTGAGTTCAAGCTTTCGTTCGGCTCTAGTGAGCTTCAGACGTGTGTGTGAAGGCTAGAGGAAGAGTGTGTGTTCGTGTGTAGTCGGGGTGTGCGATATATATATCGTGATTGCTTTTTAACAATGTGTGATCTGACATCATCGAGTATGTCATGCACTTCTCTAAAACACACCTGGAGAGCGCACACACACTGCACATCGAGCGTTGCGTAATTTACTCTGTTAAAATGCATTTATAATGCCGTCAATACTCAAGATACAGGGCAACAATACATCTCTATATCTGTTATATTTATATCATTTAATGTAGTTAAGAGCCGGTTTTCTCCAGATGTCAGCACGATTACAAGTGTGATTTGTTGATTTTATACAACAGGTCAATAAAAAAGAAGTTAATATTAAGTGACTTACATTTTAGACACAATATTGTCCATTTCTCCATCGAAAATAGTATAAAATATACTAGTGTAAGTGATCTGAGGCCACTTCTTCAGGCCGTCCTCCCGTCCCCCAACAGTAGAAGGCAGAGGTATAACAGCATTATTCTGTTTGAGGTGTAACAAGCTGTGTTCCCACATGTTCCCACATGTTTAAGCTATTAAATCATGCTTGTGACCGTAACCATGGAAAACGCTGGTTCCGGTTCAGTGACAGTACGCGCCGGAAGTCGCGCCCATAATTCGCGACTCATGACTCATGAGGCGTAGGAATAGTGTGGATACAATATAACTAACAATAAGTAACGATCTCTTACATATTTTCTAATTTCACTAAACATTTCATTAAGTTTCGGGATCATTTTTATTAAACATGGACCTGTATGTTCATTAAAAATACGTTTTATGCTATTGTATGCTCATTTTTTAAATGTAAGCAACTCATTTAGACGTGCAAACTGGGTGCCGGTGTGGTGAGACGTTCGAAGTCATTCATCTTCGGATGCGGAGTTACAAAAACAGCCGTGCACACCGCCAAGCGAAAAGGGGTCTTGCGCACCCACCGGCACACCGCCCACACCGCAATGACCTCATTTCTGCCGCGCGCACCTTCGCGCTCGTGCGGACGCGTCGAGTATAAACCTAGCTTTACCAGTGACTTGTTGAATGATTCAATGACTCACTCATTAACACATTGAAATGCTTGGTTCCTGAATGAATCAGCCTTTTGAATGAATCGGCTTTTATTAATCACTTTTATTGATATAGCGCCAGATCCATCGCTTGCACACTTCGTGATCCGCTACTTCTTTCCTGATGAATACTGTGAATTCACACATAATTCATTTGTCTGAGCTGCAGGAAACAGTCTGTGTAAATGCATTAAAGACGTACGATATTGCCCACGATTTGACACAAAATATGATGAATACATTTAAATAGGTTAAAAACGTCTTTATAACGGTAAAAATACCCATAAAATGATTCATCTAATTATCGTTATCGATGAAATCCCAGAAAATATCGAGAAATATCGATATATTTTTTGTCAGTATCGCACACCCGTAGTGTGTCTAGTGTTTTGTCTGCTTGTAGGTTTCACTGTCCCTCGACCCCTAGAAAGACAGCAGTAGACACGGAACCCTAGAAAGACAGCAGTAGACACAGAACCCTAGAAACACAGCAGTAGACAGAACCCTAGAAAGACAGCAGTAGACACAGAACCCTAGAAAGACAGCAGTAGACACAGACCCCTAGAAACACAGCAGTAGACAGAACCCTAGAAACACAGCAGTAGACAGAACCCTAGAAAGACAGCAGTAGACACAGAACCCTAGAAAGACAGCAGTAGACAGAACCCTAGAAAGACAGCAGTAGACACAGAACCCTAGAAAGACAGCAGTAGACAGAACCCTAGAAAGACAGCAGTAGACACAGAACCCTAGAAAGACAGCAGTAGACACGGAAACCTAGAAAGACTGCAGTAGACACGGAACCCTAGAAAGACAGCAGTAGGCAGAACCCTAGAAAGACAGCAGTAGACAGAACCCTAGAAAGACAGCAGTAGACACAGAACCCTAGAAAGACAGCAGTAGACAGAACCCTAGAAAGACAGCAGTAGACACAGAACCCTAGAAAGACAGCAGTAGACACGGAAACCTAGAAAGACTGCAGTAGACACGGAACCCTAGAAAGACAGCAGTAGGCAGAACCCTAGAAAGACAGCAGTAGACAGAACCCTAGAAAGACAGCAGTAGACACAGAACCCTAGAAAGACAGCAGTAGACACGGAACCCTAGAAAGACAGCAGTAGACACAGAACCCTAGAAAGACAGCAGTAGACAGAACCTTAGAAAGACAGCAGTAGACGGAACCCTAGAAAGACAGCAGTAGACAGAACCCTAGAAAGACAGCAGTAGACAGAGAACCCTAGAAAGACAGCAGTAGACACGGAACCCTAGAAAGACAGCAGTAGACACAGAACCCTAGAAAGACAGCAGAAGACACAGAACCCTAGAAAGACAGCAGTAGACAGAACCTTATAAAAACAGCAGTAGACGGAACCCTAGAAAGACAGCAGTAGACAGAACCCTAGAAAGACAGCAGTAGACAGAGAACCCTAGAAAGACAGCAGTAGACACGGAACCCTAGAAAGACAGCAGTAGACACAGAACTCTAGAAAGACAGCAGTAGACACGGAACCCTAGAAAGACAGCAGTAGACACGGAACCCTAGAAAGACAGCAGTAGACAGAACCATAGAAAGACAGCAGTAGACGGAACCTTAGAAAGACAGCAGTAGACACGGAACCCTAGAAAGACAACAGTAGACACAGAACCCTAGAAAGACAGCAGTAGACACGGAACTCTAGAAAGACAGCGGTAGACTCAGAACCCTAGAAAGACAGCAGTAGACAGAACCCTAGAAAGACAGCAGTAGACAGAGAACCCTAGAAAGACAGCAGTAGACACGGAACCCTAGAAAGACAGCAGTAGACGGAACCCTAGAAAGACAGCAGTAGACGGAACCCTAGAAAGAAAGCAGTAGACACAGAACCCTAGAAAGACAGCAGTAGACGGAACCCTAGAAAGACAGCAGTAGACGGAACCCTAGAAAGACAGCAGTAGACTGAACCCTAGAAAGACAGCAGTAGACACAGAACCCTAGAAAGACAGCAGTAGACTCAGAACCCTAGAAACACAGCAGTAGACGGAACCCTAGAAAGACAGCAGTAGACGGAACCCTAGAAAGACAGCAGTAGACTCAGAACCCTAGAAAGACAGCGGTAGACTCAGAACCCTAGAAAGACAGCAGTAGACGTAGACACAGAACCCTAGAAAGACAGCAGTAGACACGGAACCCTAGAAAGACAGCAGTAGACAGAACCCTAGAAAGACAGCAGTAGACACAGAACCCTAGAAAGACAGCAGTAGACACAGACCCCTAGAAAGACAGCAGTAGACAGAACCCTAGAAAGACAGCAGTAGACGGAACCCTAGAAAGAAAGCAGTAGACTCAGAACCCTAGAAAGACAGCAGTAGACACAGAACCCTAGAAAGACAGCAGTAGACACAGACCCCTAGAAAGACAGCAGTAGACACAGAACCCTAGAAAGACAGCAGTAGACACGGAACCCTAGAAAGACAGCAGTAGACAGAACCCTAGAAAGACAGCAGTAGACACGGAACCCTAGAAAGACAGCAGTAGACGGAACCCACCCTAGAAAGACAGCAGTAGACGGAACCCTAGAAAGACAGAAGTAGACGGAACCCTAGAAAGACAGCAGTAGACGGAACCCTAGAAAGACAGCAGTAGACACAGAACCCTAGAAAGACAGCAGTAGACGGAACCCTAGAAAGACAGCAGTAGACGGAACCCTAGAAAGACAACAGTAGACGGAATCCTAGAAAGACAGCAGTAGACGGAACCCTAGAAAGACAGCAGTAGACACAGAACCCTAGAAAGACAGCAGTAGACGGAACCCTAGAAAGACAGCAGTAGACTGAACCCTAGAAAGACAGCAGTAGACAGAACCCTAGAAAGACAGCAGTAGACACGGAACTCTAGAAAGACAGCAGTAGACAGAACCCTAGAAAGACAGCAGTAGACACGGAACCCTAGAAAGACAGCAGTAGACACGGAACTCTAGAAAGACAGCAGTAGACAGAACCCTAGAAAGACAGCAGTAGACACGGAAACCTAGAAAGACTGCAGTAGACGGAACCCTAGAAAGACAGCAGTAGACGGAACCCTAGAAAGACAACAGTAGACAGAATCCTAGAAAGACAGCAGTAGACAGAACCCTAGAAAGACAGCAGTAGACGGAACCCTAGAAAGACAACAGTAGACTGAACCCTAGAAAGACAGCAGTAGACAGAACCCTAGAAAGACAGCAGTAGACACGGAACTCTAGAAAGACAGCAGTAGACAGAACCCTAGAAAGACAGCAGTAGACACGGAACCCTAGAAAGACAGCAGTAGACACGGAACTCTAGAAAGACAGCAGTAGACAGAACCCTAGAAAGACAGCAGTAGACAGAACCCTAGAAAGACAGCAGTAGACTGAACCCTAGAAAGACAGCAGTAGACAGAACCCTAGAAAGACAGCAGTAGACACGGAACTCTAGAAAGACAGCAGTAGACAGAACCCTAGAAAGACAGCAGTAGACACGGAACCCTAGAAAGACAGCAGTAGACACGGAACTCTAGAAAGACAGCAGTAGACAGAACCCTAGAAAGACAGCAGTAGACAGAACCCTAGAAAGACAGCAGTAGACACGGAACTCTAGAAAGACAGCAGTAGACAGAACCCTAGAAAGACAGCAGTAGACACGGAACCCTAGAAAGACAGCAGTAGACGGAACCCTAGAAAGACAGCAGTAGACGGAACCCTAGAAAGACAGCAGTAGACACGGAACCCTAGAAAGACAGCAGTAGACACGGAACTCTAGAAAGACAGCAGTAGACAGAACCCTAGAAAGACAGCAGTAGACAGAACCCTAGAAAGACAGCAGTAGACAGAACCCTAGAAAGACAGCAGTAGACACGGAAACCTAGAAAGACTGCAGTAGACAGAACCCTAGAAAGACAGCAGTAGACGGAACCCTAGAAAGACAGCAGTAGACAGAACCCTAGAAAGACAGCAGTAGACACGGAAACCTAGAAAGACAGCAGTAGACAGAACCCTAGAAAGACAGCAGTAGACACAGACCCCTAGAAAGACAGCAGTAGACGGAACCCTAGAAAGACAGCAGTAGACAGAACCCTAGAAAGACAGCAGTAGACAGAACCCTAGAAAGACAGCAGTAGACAGAACCCTAGAAAGACAGCAGTAGACACGGAACCCTAGAAAGACAGCAGTAGTCACGGAACCCTAGAAAGACAGCAGTAGTTTTTTCACAGTTGTGTATCAGTATGTTGGACTGGTGCAGCTCTTAAAGTGACAGCAGCCTAATACTCCTGTAACATTGATAGAGTGTATGAAGTGTGAGTGTGTTCTGAAGCGTGTGTGTGTGTGTGTGTGTGTGTCAGGCACAGCTGGTGAAGGACAGGAACTCAATGCTGCGTCTGACGAGCATCGGCTCTGACGAGGACGACGACACCGACGGGCCGGAGAAGAGCGCGGACCACCGGCGGGTCCACATGACCTGGACCAAAGACCGCGCCCTGCAGCTGCTCAGCAACACACACACACACACACACACGGCCTCGTGCTGCAGCACACCGGAGGGCTTCAGGGACATGCTGAACATACGCCCGTGAGACGCTCACACACACACACACACACACACTCGCTCAGGGTCTCACACTGATACAGTGGTGCTGGAAAACTTTCTGTTTTTTATGGTGCAAATAATACCATGATTAAATACGCTGAAAAATACCAAAATATATAGATATATTTTTATATTGCACCTCTTTAAATTACTGTTAAAATGCTTTATGCTGTAATTTTAATGTTTCTTGTTAAAGTATTTTATTTATTAATTAAAATATTTATTTTAATTTTATTACTTTTATATCAAATATTAAAATGATAAATATATTTAATAAAAAAGTATTTTTCATTTATTTAAATATTTATTTGAATTTTATCACTATTATATCAGCATATTTATAATGATTACAATAATTATTACAATTACAATTATAAATAATTACAAATAATAGTATGTTTTAAGTGTATAATGTTTTAATAATTACTGTTAAAAAATTTTATGCTGTTATTTTAATGTTTATTGTTATAATATTTATATTATTAAAATTACAAATAATATTACATTATATTATAATTATTATTTATAAGTATATTTTAATATTATTTATGTTCATAAAATGTCTATGATACAATTATATTATTTGCAATTGCAGTAATAAATATTGTACTTATTATAATTATAATATATTATTTACATTTACATTTATTCATTTAGATTAGCGGATACTTTTATCCAAAGCGACTTGCAAACAATTAATCTTAAATATAATAGTAAACATATGTGTGTGTGTATATGTATAGTAAAGAATTCAATATATTTTTATATATTTATTACATTTAAATATTTATGATTCTAATATTTAACTTTATATTTGCATATTTCTAATAATAATAATAATTTTTATTATTAAAATGGCAAATATGTTATAATTATATATATATTATAATGTAATATATTATAATATATGAATAAATATAATAATTTTCAATATATTTTTATAGATTTAATAAATTAAAATATTTAATATTTCACTTTAAAATAGCATATTTATACTAATAATTATTGTTATTAAAATTGAAATGTTGTATATATATAACTATTTAAATATGTATTTTATAAATTATTATAATTTATTAATAAATATTATAATTATAATAATAATATTTGCATTTATTCCTTTGGCACACTTTTATCCAAAGTAACTCACAAATGATATTTCTTAAATATAATAGTAAAATAGAAAAAAGAAAAATAGTAACAGTAAAGTATTACAATTATAAATGTATTATATTTAATAAAAAATATTTGTATTTATTTCAATATTTTTGTTTAATTGGATTGCTATTGTATCAAATATTATTTTTATTAATTTAGATTTTTATTGTTTTAATTGTATTCCTACTATATCAGCATATTTATAATAATTACTATAATTACTAAATAATATTGTTTTATTATATTATGTTATAATAATATAATATTTGAATATTTAAGTGTAATATGAATATTTCTGGCAGAGATCAGTCTAATGTTCGGCGGATGCACACGGCTGTGAAACTCAACGAGGTTATCGTCAACAAGTCCCATGATGCTCGGCTGGTGCTGCTCAACATGCCCGGGCCGCCCAGGAACACGGACGGGGACGAGAACTGTATCCTTCTGCCCTTTATGATAACTGTATATACATATATAATATCTGTGGTCAGTCGTGGGTTGTGTGTGGCATACAATGTTTAAAAATGGCATTAAAAAGCATTAAATGTAATTTGAAGATTCCTGCAGAAACCCTGAATGACCGAAACATTGAGAAAATCTCCTTTAAAGTTGTTCATTTATGTTGGCGATTGTGCTGCATTCACTCACACAAACACATGTTTTATATATTTACGGTAGGCAGTTTACTAAATATCTTCATGGATCATGATCTTTACTTAATATCCTCATGATTTTTGGCAGAAAAGAAAAATCGATACAATGTATTGTGACTTGTTGAATGATTCAATGACTCACTCACTCACTCATTAACAGTGACTTGTTGAATGATTCAATGACTCACTCACTCACTCATTAACAGTGAATTGTTGAATGATTCAATGACTCACTCACTCACTCATTAACAGTGACTTGTTGAATGATTCAATGACTCACTCACTCATTAACAGTGACTTGTTGAATGATTCAATGACTCACTCACTCATTAACAGTGAATTGTTGAATGATTCAATGACTCACTCACTCACTCATTAACAGTGACTTGTTGAATGATTCAATGACTCACTCACTCATTAACAGTGAATTGTTGAATGATTCAATGACTCACTCACTCACTCATTAACAGTGACTTGTTGAATGATTCAATGACTCACTCACCCACTCATTAACAGTGACTTGTTGAATGATTCAATGACTCACTCACTCACTCACTCATTAACGGTGACTTGTTGAATGATTCAATGACTCACTCACTCATTAACAGTGAATTGTTGAATGATTCAATGACTCACTCACTCACTCATTAACAGTGACTTGTTGAATGATTCAATGACTCACTCACTCACTCACTCACTCATTAACAGTGACTTGTTGAATGATTCAATGACTCACTCACTCATTAACAGTGAATTGTTGAATGATTCAATGACTCACTCACTCACTCATTAACAGTGACTTGTTGAATGATTCAATGACTCACTCACTCATTAACAGTGAATTGTTGAATGATTCAATGACTCACTCACTCACTCATTAACAGTGACTTGTTGAATGATTCAATGACTCACTCACTCACTCACTCATTAACAGTGACTTGTTGAATGATTCAATGACTCACTCACTCATTAACAGTGAATTGTTGAATGATTCAATGACTCACTCACTCACTCATTAACAGTGAATTGTTGAATGATTCAATGACTCATTTACTCACTCATTAACAGTGACTTGTTGAATGATTCAATGACTCACTCACTCACTCATTAACAGTGAATTGTTGAATGATTCAATGACTCACTCACTCACTCATTAACAGTGACTTGTTGAATGATTCAATGACTCACTCACTCACTCACTCATTAACAGTGGCTTGTTGAATGATTCAATGACTCACTCACTCACTCATTAACAGTGACTTGTTGAATGATTCAATGACTCACTCACTCACTCATTAACAGTGACTTGTTGAATGATTCAATGACTCACTCATTAACAGTGACTTGTTGAATGATTCAATGACTCACTCACTCACTCATTAACAGTGACTTGTTGAATGATTCAATGACTCACTCACTCACTCATTAACAGTGACTTGTTGAATGATTCAATGACTCCCTCACTCATTAACAGTGACTTGTTGAATGATTCAATGACTCACTCATTATCAGTGACTTGTTGAATGATTCAATGACTCACTCACTCACTCATTAACAGTGACTTGTTGAATGATTCAATGACTCACTCATTAACAGTGACTTGTTGAATGATTCAATGACTCCCTTACTCACTGTGTCCTGTTGTTCACTTCTCCTGATGCTCCTTGACTCCGCTCCCTCAGACATGGAGTTCCTGGAAGTGTTGACCGAGGGACTGGAGCGCGTCCTGCTGGTGCGCGGAGGAGGAAGTGAGGTCATCACCATCTACTCCTGAGAGCCAATGACACGGCGGCGAGAGGGATGCGTACGTCTTAGTCTGCTCGATCACTGACGAGAATCTGCCATCTCTCGCCTGCGCCTTCATATTAATAATAATAATAATAATCATGATCATTCGACTTTAGTTTCTGCGCCGCCACAACCGTATGACGACATGCAGCAATATCTGTGCACACATATGATGTCATCGAACCAGGTGCATGTGACGGACCAATCGCGCGACTGACTCAGGGCCGAAGCGTTTGATACTGGACCTAGTGTGTGTGTGTGTGTGTGTGTGTGTGTGAGAGTGTGTGAGAGAGCAGGAGTTCAACAGGGATCAGCCTCAGTGATGTGCGATCTGATGAAACACAAGGAGAGCTGGTTTTCATGCGGCAGACGAATCATAGCGCTGATGCGGACGACACTAGCGATGACTGACTGAATTATGACGTGTGAGTCTCAATGACTCGCTCTGCTGTTTGAAGACCGCCGCTTTGTGCTTCTTCACGCAGAGGATAGAGCGCTTGGAGAGTAATGTGGGCAGAATGGGGCTTGGCTGATCCACACTGGAAGACTGGCTTTGGAACGCCACACCTGACATCATCATAAATACACATTTCCACATCAGAAACTTCTGATCTATATTCCTCATGACCACGACTTCACTTCATGTGTAGAGGGAACGACACCGATTCCTCATGGCCACGAGTTCAGTGTAGGAATAAATAAATGTAGAAATAAATAAATGCATAAATAAATAAACGAAAAAAAAATGTGGGAAAAAAATAACGTTTTACGTAAATACGGAAATAAAAGTATGAATAAGGAATTTTTTTTAACATTACTTCGTTTATTTATTTATGTATTTTTTATTTTTTTTATTTTACATTTCTTTGTTTATTTATGTATTTGTTGTTATGTCAGGTTTGGCGTCCCATAACGGTCATGTGACCCTGCTCGGCTCGCGTTCGTCCCGCCTCGCTGTCGTAGAAACTGGAGATCATCGTAGCAATACTTGCGGATCCGGGTGTTCAGCACCGTCGCTCCGGCTGCACATCCCTGCAGTGATCGCTCCCTGTCCCGCTTTATTTGTGGAGGGTTATGCGTTTTATTGTTTAACTTTTTATCATGAGTTGCTCATATGTTTGTGTGCAGGGATTGTGAATCTCTTTGTCATTTTTCATCATCTCAAGTGTTATCTGTTATTTTTCTCACGCTAAATAATAATAAAACGAGTTATATGTCTCTTTTAAAAGAGCAAACTCTGTGTGTTTCTTGTTTCTGACTCGTTTATTCGTGTGGACAAATGAGGCGTATTAGCAACAAAATTATATTATATAGCAACTATAATTAGCATTATATTGTCATAATAATGTTTCTGATAAATATGGAATAAATGATTCAAAACAGAACTATATTAATCTTACAAATATGGTTCCCTCTACCGTGTTGTTGTTAGTGAAATATCTGACAAAATATATAATAATTTGAGAATAAATATCCCTCATTCTTTATTAACGGGGTCAGTGTTATGGAGACCAAATGTACAAATAAATGAGATTTTTTTTTTTAAATGGCTAGTAACAATTAAATAATTGGTCAGCACTTTGCTCAAATGTAATTTTTTTAGAAGGCAGAATTTTTATTTAACCCTGCATTTTTTTTCAATGTTTTTACTACATTTTAGTCCGATAATACTTTTTTATTTAATATTTTGTATTTTCAGGGGTTGTTTGTGGTACTAAATTACCATTACCACTATCACTATAGTAATAATTTAATATTTATGCAGTAGTTGTACCATTTTACATTTATTGTTATGAAAAATGGACTCAATATTTACTTTACATTTACCTCAGCAAAGCCATTTAATGACCATGTGACTAGAAAAAAATATTCATTTTAATATTTATAAACTATAATAAAATTAGTATTTTACTAAATACGTGTACTATATTGCATATTTATTATATATTTTTTTGCTTATAACATTTAAATATTACAACGTTATTATAATAAATGTAAATATTTCTGTCATTAAGCTCAGTGTTTCACTGATGTTTCTGACAGGACTTTGCTTGTATGATGGGTAAATACTCACAAAGAAAGATATCTTAAATTTACACCGAACTGTAAAGTATATTTGTTGAAAACATCGCATATCAAGAAAAGTCTTTACGGAAGGAAAACCCCAACGGTTTCTGTAATGGGCGGGGCCTCTACGTCACTTCCGCTCATCGCTAACCCGGAAAGTCGGGTGCCATGATGGGCGATTTGTTTGTGTTTTTTCCGTGAGAATCGCTTTGATAATGGGCGGGGCGCGATTTTTTTTTTTCCCAGGATGGTAGGGGAAGACTCATGAATATTAAATAGGGAAGTCATCCCTGATTGGTCTTAACTCCAGTGACTGGCAGGTATAGGGCGGGGTTAGGGGTAGATCATCAGACCTCCAGTGGCGGGTAGGTTTAGGGGTGGGGTTAGGGGTAGGTCATCAGACCAATCAGGGATGACTTCCATAATTAATATTCATGAGTCTTCCCCTACCATCCTGGGAAAAAAAATATCGCGGGCGGGGCCTCTACGTCACTTCCGCTCATCGCTAACCCGGAAAGTCGGGTGCCATGATGGGCGATTTGTTTGTGTTTTTTCCGTGAGAATCGCTTTGATCGGACACACACACAAACACACTCACAAACAGAGAGAAAAGCGTGTCGATTTCAGGGCGAGTATGGAGGTAAGAAGACAAAGCTGTCAGTAGAAAGTGCTGAGTGTGTGTATAAGTTAGAGCCCGAAGCATCAGTAAAAACTCATTCAGTCCCATCAGCACTCCTCTTCAAATATCCACAATTATTCGATTAAATATACACTCACAAACACCTTAATGTATGGTAAGAATAAGCCCGGAGCCATTGAAGTATTAATTATATAGTCATGATATGGAACACGTAATGTTTTACTCTTTAATAGGCCGTGGGACATACCATTATCGCGCGCCAGTGGGGATTTTATTATTTATTAAACGACACATTTAATTACTAATAATGGTGTTTACAGTCTTCTCGCTTTAGTTGTGTGTATTTACGATATATTGTAATCCCGGTGTGTTTATAAAAGAGTGTCATTTGCAGCACGCATCGCTTTATATTATGTGTTATATCAGACCTCGTCCCCCTCGACTGTCAGATCCGTGATTCCGGCTCGATTGCGGTTCCTAGAGCTCGTGCACGAGCAGCGCTGAGATCAGCTGGAAAAGCGCGAGTCGATCGGATGTTTTTAAACGCATATATTTATTAACGCGTTTCAAAGCCTTCATAACAACAGTTGATCCTCTTAATTAACGAAGAGTGTTGTTGTGTGTGTTAATGTGTAACGGGTTTGTCACGTGCTGTGCTGTCATTCACCTCACGTCAGTGCGGACTCGAGTCGGAATCATCAAACGCGACTGATTCAGTGTTTCTGTTGCTCGTGTTAAGAGTGTAAAATGTGTTGTAGAGGGTTGTAACTGTTGTTTTTGCATGTGATCGGAACCGCAGTGCGCGACTGCAGGCCTGAAATCGAGCGGAATGATCGAACGCGCGTGCCCGATTCAGTCCTCGTGACGTCACGGAGTTCCTTCAGTGCGTTTTGACAGGTTCTCGCGTCGGTTAGTTTTACGCTCCTCGGGTTTCGTAGGTCTTGGTGTCGCCGATTCACCGCGATATGGACCTGAATTTTTACGCGGATCTCTCAGACGGAAGCGGGAATCCCGGTGACCCGGAGTTCCTGGATCCGCAGGCGTTTAACGGATTCGATGCCGTGCAGAAGGTGACCGGAGCGCACACTCATGGAAAACCGGGAAATGTCAGGGAATTTAGTCTGATTTCTTCTGGGAAATTTATATTTAAGTTCTATATTTTTCTATGTCAGAGTTGCGTGACGTTATTATTTCCGTGAATTAATTTTAATATTAAATTGCTCCTTTTGAGTGCAGTGTCTTTAAGTTATCTGTATATAATTTTTTTTTCTGTGTTTAGTTTTTTGAAGAACATCCATGAAGCTCATTTATATTTTAAATGTATTTATTTTTGTATATTATTTTTAATGTTAAATTGCTTTTCGTGAGTTTTTAAAAAAAACTTTCTAAAAATTATTTCTGTGAAACATTTTTTTGAAGAACATTCGAGCAACATTTTTATATTATTATGTTTTGTATATTTGTAGATTATTTGTAATATTAAATTGCTCTTTATGAATGCAATTTCTATACATTTTCTGTAAATTATTTTCATGAAACAAGATTTTTTGAAGAACTTTCACTCAGCTTCTATATATTTTAATTTTCAATGTTTAATTTTCCTTTATTTTTGTATATTAAATATTAAATTTCTCCTCTCATTCTGAAAATGTGTAAAGTGATTGATTATAGTAGTTTTATAATTATAAATATACCTAATAATACTTTGCCAGAGAAACATGGTGTTCTTTGATTGTAAAATCCCCTGGGTCTGTATTAAGACATCGTTATGTTTTAATCAATTTGCATCAGCATTCACATTGTTAAAGTTTGTAATTATAAATTTATATTAGATACACTCCTCATGTTGTGTGTTTGTGTTTTCCTCAGTTCCCAGGAGGCAATGACAACTTCCTGTCCATCAGCGACGAGGGGCATCACTTCCTGTCCTCCTCAGAGGTACGACTCTCCACGTTCCCCGCGCAAATCCAGCACGCAGAGGTGCCTCACACACACTCTCTCACACACACACACTCTCTCACACACACACTCTCACACACATGAATCATGTCATGATTTCAGCCTTTGGTTTTGTTGAAATGTTTAACAGTAAATCTAACAGTTTAACAGTTTGAGTCAATCATCATCGTCTGTGTGTGTGTGTGTGTGTGTGTGTGTGTGTGTGTGTGTGTGTGTGTGTGCGTGTGTGCATGCAGACGTTTCACACTCCCAGTCTGGGTGACGAGGAGTTTGAGATCCCGCCGATCTCGCTGGACCCGGACTCACTCACACACACACTCACACACACAGACTCGGCTCTCGGCGTGTCTGATGTCGTGGCTCACTTCGGGGAGGGCTCCGGTGTTCCCGGGAACGCTGTGGTGGGAGGAAACGACCCGTCATTCGCATCGACCTTCGTGAGCGCGCCGGCGCCGCTGGAGCACCTGAGCCTGATGGTGCGCTCACACACACACACACACACTACACTGAGCTGAACATGTGCTTAAAGGGATAGTGCACCCGAAAATGACAATTAGCCCATGATTTACTCTCCCTCAAGCATCCTAGGTGATGATTTTGATAAATTACGGCTCCTCTGTAATATAACTTAAAAAACAGTCACAAAATATGAAAACTAGAGATTGTAAGCTTTCAAATTATATATAGTTTGTCAATATTACTTTAGGTTTTTACTTATATATTATTGTTTTAAGTATATAATGGCAAACGTCCCATACATTACTATATTTTCCTAATATGAATTTTCCAGGAGAATTAATGTTTTATGTTTTTCCCGCTGCAGGATCTCGGCCATCCGATTGGTTCTCAGTTCAGTAGCTCTTCTCCGATGACCATCGACGTCCCTCTGAGTGACATGAACCACGGCCTGTTGGGCCACAACCAGCTGACCACCATCGACCAATCAGAGCTCAGCGCGCAGCTCGGCCTGAGTCTAGGGGGCGGAGCCATCCTGCCCCGCCCACAGTCACCTGACCAGCCGCTGTCCCCCACCGATTCGCCGCCCGACTCGCTGCACGACGACGACATGGACGATTTCAGACGGGTGGGTTTTGCGTTTGCCACCATCTTTTTTTGTTTATTTATTAATGAGGATTCTGTCAGTTTCCATTTTTAATTATCGGCATTGGTAGTTTTTCTATGTGGTCGATCGGTCTGAGTTCAGACATTTATTCTGACATTTAAAGGTTAAATTTGTTCATTTTATAGATTTTTTTTTTTCAATCTTAAATTATTTTGTTCATTTTTAATTATCGCCATTGGGACTTTTATTCTGACATTTAAAGTTGAAAGTTTATTTTGCAGATTTTTTTTTTTATCAAGTTTTTTTTTATTAAAAATCGACATCGGCCATCAAAAAAATCTATATGGGTCAACCACTATTTCGAATAATCTTACGAAATATATTTGGGAGTACAAAACGTTCTTGACTATTCTTAGATTGCGAAGATTTTTATCCTTGCGAATGTTTGTTGAATGTGTCAGAACTGATCTCTGTTTCCCGTTCCCGCTCGTCTCTCCCCGTGTTTCGTGTCTCTCCGGCTCAGAAGAGCGTTCTGGTGGATTCTCCGGTGTCTCTGTCCGTGTCTCCGGGCGTTATCGCTCTCTCTCCGTCTCTGCCGGACCATCCCGTCCCAGCATCCTCTGCTCCCGTACGCAAAGGAGTCGGCGGGAAGAAGGGCCGGAAGAAGAAAGACCCGAACGAGCCACAGAAACCCGTGTCGGCGTACGCGCTGTTCTTCCGGGACACACAGGCCGCCATAAAAGGCCAGAATCCCAACGCCACGTTCGGAGAGGTTTCCAAGATCGTCGCCTCCATGTGGGATAGTTTGGGAGAAGAGCAGAAACAGGTACAAACATGCATTTGTTTACAGGAATATTTCAACAAGATGGACTAATGAGTGTTAAGGGGTTAAGAACATTCTGTCTTTAGAACTAATGGTTGACCGATATATCGGCCGATATCTGGCATTTTTAGTTATCGGCATTAGTAGTTTTTCAATGTGGCTGATGTCTAAGATGGGACTTTTATTTTGACATTTAAAGTTTAAATAGTTTATTTTACAGATTTATTTTTTAATCAAGTTCAAATAATTTTCATTTTTAATTATCGTCATTGGTAGTTTTTCAATGTGGCTGATGGCTAAGATGGGACTTTTATTTTGACATTTAAAGTTTAAATAGTTTATTTTACAGATTTTTTTTTTTAATCAAGTTCAAATAATTGTCATTTTTAATTAACGGCATTGGTAGTTTTTCAATGTGGCTGATGTCTAAGATGGGACTTTTATTTTGACATTTAAACTTTAAATTGTTCATTTTACAGATTTATTTTCTAATCAAGTTCAAATTATTTTTATTTTTTATTATCGGCATTGGCAGTTTTTCAATGTGGCTGATGTCTAAGATGGGACTTTTATTTTGACATTTAAACTTTAAATTGTTCATTTTACAGATTTATTTTCTAATCAAGTTCAAATTATTTTTATTTTTTATTATCGGCATTGGCAGTTTTTCAGTGTGGCTGATGTCTAAGATGGGACTTTTATTTTGACATTTAAACTTTAAATTGTTCATTTTACCGATTTATTTTCTAATCAAGCTCAAATAATTTTCATTTTTATTTATCGGCATTGGTAGTTTTTCAATGTGGCTGATGTCTAAGATGGGACTTTTATTTTGACATTTAAACTTTAAATTGTTCATTTTACAGATTTATTTTCTAATCAAGTTCAAATTATTTTTATTTTTTATTATCGGCATTGGCAGTTTTTCAATGTGGCTGATGTCTAAGATGGGACTTTTATTTTGACATTTAAACTTTAAATTGTTCATTTTACAGATTTATTTTCTAATCAAGTTCAAATTATTTTTATTTTTTATTATCGGCATTGGCAGTTTTTCAGTGTGGCTGATGTCTAAGATGGGACTTTTATTTTGACATTTAAACTTTAAATTGTTCATTTTACCGATTTATTTTCTAATCAAGGTCAAATAATTTTCATTTTTATTTATCGCCATTGGTAGTTTTTCAATGTGGCTGATGTCTAAGATGGGACTTTTATTTTGACATTTAAACTTTAAATTGTTCATTTTACAGATTTATTTTCTAATCAAGTTCAAATTATTTTTATTTTTTATTATCGGCATTGGCAGTTTTTCAATGTGGCTGATGTCTAAGATGGGACTTTTATTTTGACATTTAAACTTTAAATTGTTCATTTTACAGATTTATTTTCTAATCAAGTTCAAATTATTTTTATTTTTTATTATCGGCATTGGCAGTTTTTCAGTGTGGCTGATGTCTAAGATGGGACTTTTATTTTGACATTTAAACTTTAAATTGTTCATTTTACCGATTTATTTTCTAATCAAGGTCAAATAATTTTCATTTTTATTTATCGCATTGGTAGTTTTTCAATGTGGCTGATGTGTCTGAGATGGGACTTTTATTTTGACTTTTTTTTTTTTTTTTTAAGTTCAACAAGATGGACTAATGAGTTCATTTGAGTGAACTCATTAGTCCCGGACACACACACGGATCAAAATCCCAATGTTTTCCCTTCCCAGGTGTACAAGAGGAAGACGGAAGCGGCGAGGAAGGAGTATCTGAAGGCGCTGGCCGCTTATAAAGCCAATCAGCTGTCGCAGGTACAGGACAGGGATTTAAAGGCCTTGTTTATGATCGCCCGTCTCGGCTGATCAGATCTGCAGAACGACTCGCCGTTTACTCCTGTACTCAAACCTGGACGTTTAATACCAGGGATGAATCATGTGACTTCAGTTGTTTCATTCCATTTCTGTAATTGCAAATGAATGCATTTTGAGACAGACGAGGAAAAAATAAAGATGAATCTGGAGTAGAGCTGCACGATTAATCGTTAAAAGATCGCAATCTCGATTGAAACGCACGTGATCTCGTTCCGAACTGACAACGATTCTCCTGTGTCTATTAAAACTCTTCATAGTCACGCCAGAACATTCGGACCTGATCCAGAGAGAGCCGTTGTCATCAATAGATATGACAAAATAACAAATAACGATTGTATCATTACATGGTTACACCAGTAGGTGGCGACAAGTGACTGTTAAAAATGTGTCATTCACTCAAGAGATCCGTTCAAAAACGCTGATGCTGCGTCTCCATTCGCCTGCTTAATTCAAATTTGGTAATTTTTTAAAGAAGTGTAAACAATAAATAGCGTTTTGTGTGTCTTTAATGCGTCTCAGAGATCGCTGCTCGTGAACCGATCATCTCTTCCTTCTAGTTTATTTATAGCATCAAATAAACATGAATGATCATCAGAAGGAATGTTGTTTTAACTGTGGAAAGACGTCAGGACACGCCGTTTTTGACTCCTGACCGCTCTGGCGGATTCGGCGGATGGCGGATTATGATTGGTCAGATCGCCTGTCAATCAAACTCCCTGAGGGTGAATTGCAGTAGTGCGTTGATCAGCAGTCACGGGTCTTTCATGCGGAGACTCTCCTTAAATTCATGCAAAGCGCAGTGGGTTGTGGGTAATATTCACTGTATAGTGAGCACGGATCCACACTTTGAAAGTTCTCCAGAAATAGTAGACCATCCGGCAGACTCTTTATGCTTTGGGACACACTTATTTTAATCTCACACACTGTTTATGATGAATAGTGTGGACGTTGAGACGCAGGGCGAATCATCCAGGAATGAAACAAGTGAAGTCTTTGAGCGAGTCACTGAATCATTCACTCAACCCGATTTCCTTTAAATATTCATTCTAATCACCGGTAGTTAAACCGCAGCAGTTTACATGTTATTTTGTTTAGTTGTCTGAGAGAATCACTATTGAAACGCACACAGAAACCGTAATTCCTCAGTGTAACTGGAGTCGTGGAATCGCTGTAATCTGCGTTCGCTGCTTCGCATTCTAGAAAACCATGTGACTTGACTAGTTGTTAAATGCCATCAGTTAGTAAAATGACATCTGTGTTTTGTTTCCCGCCGCAGCCGACTATAGAAGTGTTAGACGCCCCCCCGTCTCCTCCACCCGTAGCTCCGCCTCCTGACCCCACGCCTGCCGCCCCCCCCGCCGCGCTCCTCCCGCATCCCCGTCCACGCGCCCGACAACAACACCATCACCAACATCTGCACGTCCAACATCATCTTAGACCTGCCGCAGGTGACGACGCGCTCGCGCACGGGCGCGCACAAGACCCCGCCCTCGGCCCCGCCCACTCAGAAGACCCCGGCCCCGCCCACCGTCAGCAAGATCATCATCTCCAGGCAGCAGCTTCAGTCGCCCCGCCAGCCGCCGCCCCTCCAGCAGATGCAGAACACGCCTCCCCCCCCGCGGCTGCAGCAGATGGTGCACTCCCAGGCTCCGCCCCCTCTGCTAGCTAAACCGCGCGGAGCCGCCGCCCTCGCGGGACAGGTGGTTGCCACGGCGCCGCCGCCGCCTCTGCAGATCAAGATCGTCCCGCAGAGCGACGCCAGCGCTCCGATAATCGTGACGCCGCTCGCATCATCGGCCGCCGCCGCGCTGGAGGAGCCGCCCCCCGCCGCCATCGTCACCACCCTGTCGCCGACGGCAACGGAGGACGCGGCGGAGGAAGCGGTGAGTCCGAACTTTCTATTCTGAACGGAAGTTTTATTTGTTTTATTTATTTTTCAGTTGCTTTGTTGGCGAAGTGAGTCGATGCAAACTGACAATGAAATAAATCATTTAAAAATAAAACGCTTTCTAAAAATGCACTAAATCATAAACATTTTTTATTTTTTACATTTTTTTTTTTTATTTTACTTTTACATTTTTATGGTTTAATTGAGTTTAGAAAGTGTTTTATTGTTATGTGTTTTTTGTTCTGCTAATTGTTTAGATGGAGGTGGAGCTCAGTGTTTCTCCGGCTCCTGCAGACGCTCCCGGTGTGTGTGTGTGTGTCCGCGCCGGCTGCAACAACCCGCCTATAGAGAGCAAAGACTGGGACCGAGAGTATTGCAGCAACGAGTGTGTGGCCACCCACTGCAGGTACACACACACACACACACACACTCTCTCACTCACACACTCTCAAACACACTCTCACACACACACACTCTCATACACACACAGCTCTTCTCAAACTTTTAAAAAACATTAAGTCTGAGCAATATATATAAAATATTTAAAATTGTTTAGTGCAAATTCAAAATGAAATTCATCATAAATATTGGTATTATTTAATGCACGTTTATCATTCAGTCAGTCGCTTCATTTCAAACAAAAGGCAGAAAACCGTCCTCATGAATTCAGTATTAACTCTATTAATTCACATTCCTGAGCTGATCAATTCATCATTTATGATATTCCTAAAGAAAACGTTTCTCTTAATAATCAAAATATAGTAACTTGCAACTGATGTCGTCAATCGCATTTGTTATTGATTCCGCTTCATATAAAGACTCTTTCAGCATCCAATCAGGTGATCAGGATCAGAGCCAGGAAACGCATCACATTATGGAAGTGATGGTGTAGTGATGATGATGATGTCATCTCTCTCCTGCAGGGACGTGTTCATGGCCTGGTGTGCGATCAGAGGACAGAACTCCACCACCGTCACATAGATGGACAGACGAGCGACTGTCCTCAGATCAGTGCAGACCCACAGACTCAATCATGGCTTTCTCAAACTAACTACTTTAGGTGGAAAAATATGAGTATTTAAAATGATTTAATTAAGGTAAGTGTGTATCTGAAGGTGTTTGTGAAACACCGGCCAGAAACGGTTCATAAACTGCGCTCGCGTGTGTGTGTGTGCGTACTGGATGTTCTGAATCACGAAAGACTGTATTAAAACCACGAGTTGAATTTCCCGCTCGACTGTATGTTAAACGAGACTTTGATCTTCCGGCTCTTCCAAACATTGACCACAGCGGCTACTGTCTATGCCCAGAATTATGTGGTTGCTATGGTTACCAGCTACTGTCTATGCCCAGTTGCTATGGATACCAGCTACTGTCTATGCCCAGAATTCCGTGGTTGCTATGGTTACCAGCTACTGTCTATGCCCAGAATTCCGTGGTTGCTATGGTTACCAGCTACTGTCTATGCCCAGTTGCTATGGATACCAGCTACTGTCTATGCCCAGAATTCCGTGGTTGCTATGGTTACCAGCTACAGTAGAGATTCCGCACAATGACAAACGTTCTAGAAACCAGTTTTGAGATTTCATATTTATTGTGATTTTGTTATATTGTACATTTACGTTGATGCATTTGGCAGACGCTTTTATCCATTGCATTTGATTAGTTACATTCCCTGGGAATCCATCCCGTGACCTGGAAAAAAATGGGAAAAGGTTGGTTTACTATAGTACTTTTTTGCTTTATTATCTTTTTACATCATCAGGAGTAAAACTTACTGTGATGCTGTGGGACAGAAAACAGTGGATTGTATATTAGGGAAATGCACAGGAAAAGACATCATACTTTTAACTGCGCATGAAAATATTTCGATTATTTGATTTATTCACTACTTTACTTTTTGGACTGTTGTATCATCATCATCATCATCATCATCATCTCAGTTCTGTTGAGGAGTTTATGAGATCAATCAAATGGAAAAATGAAATAAAAGACATGAAATAAGACTGTGACGTGTTTGTTTTGCTTCTCTATCTATAATCGGTGTGATTCTTCTGTTGAAACCTACACAGAAATGCTTTTAAATTACTAATTATAATAGTTAAACAGGAAGATGTCACAATAATTATCAGAATCTTTGATTTCATAAACCGTTTTATCCAGCAATGGTTTAACACGTAATTATTAAAATTGTTAAACTAGATTTTTTTGGTGCAAATTCAGTCCTTAAAGCTGAAAATCAGTATCATATATAACTGGTTGTTGTTAAATTTTTCATATTTTGTAATATATGTTGGGTAAAAACCACAGACCTTTTCTGGTTATTGACATCTATGGTATATATATATATATACTATATATAAAATAATCTATAATTAGTATGATTTATATATTTTCCCTCAGTTCCTATTGATTCTATTGAAGAATGTAGTTCTTGAAACTTGTGTAATTGCAAAATTAATTGAGGTTAATTTGCCTATATTCATACTATATATGTATTATATTATGATCGGTTAATATACGTATATATGACAAAAAGTTCTTTAAAAAAAAAACATCTTATTAATCTGAAAATGCGGTGTATGCAACTTGGTCTGAAGTGCGCGAGGAAAAACCACGTGCTCTGATGGAATTCGCGCGCTTTTGAATGACACTAGATGGCGGGAAAAAAAGGCCGTGCGCGCGGACTGTTAGAACGCGGTGATGTGCGGAGGAAGCCGGAGCAAAGCATGTGACCTCAACGGCGGGATTTCATTGGTCGCCAACCTGATGACGTGTCCGTCAGGGCGGGAGTTTCTGTGAGGGAGAAAAACAAAAGCCATAATAAGTACCCTGGTGTCTTTTTATATATCGAATATATAGTTTATAAATGAACACAGGTGTACGACTTGTTCAGTTTTTAATCCATTTTAAACATATCATTCGCGTATTTTTAGTTCAAATAATAATAACAAACAAATCACCTATAAATACACAAAATGGCAGCTCAAATAAATAAATAAATAAATATATACATAGCACAAAGAAATTAATACAACATATTCAAATAAATACAAATAGATAATAAAAAATAAATACCATGTTTTAAAAATATATATATATTTAATAAATATTAAATAGATGCATACCGAGCAGAAAGAGGGAGGAGCTAAAGATAACACACACATGCGTGTTTTAACATGATATATTCACATCATCATCACCATCATCACCACAGACCGAACGAGCACTGAAAATAATACATTTTAAAGAAGAATAGCCGTCTTTTTAATAGATACTTTTGAAATTAGTGAAAAATTATTTTTTCATATTTCCGTTCGTTTTGCGTTAGTTGTTGTTCTATCGTCCGATAGAGAGTAGAAATAGTGAAAATCACACGAGAGAGAGTGTGTATAAGTGTGTGTTAGTTCTCTCAGTGTGTGAGTGTGTGTGTGTTGATGTGATATTATGGCGGTGAATCTGGATAAAGACGCGTTTTATCGCCGCATCAAGAGACTCTACGGCAACTGGAAGGTACAGAGAACTCCACACCTGTCATAAACATCACTAACTCGAGAATATTCGATCATATTTATTCATGTGTGATGTGTTTAAACGCATATGTGATGCTGAAAATCCTCACACACATATACACACACACACACACATACACGTTCTCAGGCCTCATTTCCATATAACTGTTAAACAAACACACTCAATCGACTCCGTTTGCGTCGGACAGTCTGTAAGTGTGGTTTATTGTTTTATTTTCTTTGCGAAATCGCTGGAGTTTGTGGTTATTTCACAGAGTTTATGTGTGATTAGCACAGCGGCTAATGTGTTAGCCTGCTAGCATACAATGTTTTCACTCCATTTCCGCTCGGCTTTTATTCACGTTTGTGAAGTAAATCTAAAACCAGTCAGACTTTGTGTTTCAGCAAATGTTTATCACATAAAAAGTTTAATTTGAATGGCAAACATTTGTCTGATGTAGCATGTAGCTCTGGGCTAGCTTGTATTGAGACATGCTGCAGGTGGGAAAGAGATGATTATTATTAGTTATTTTTTGTTTACATCAAACAATAAAAAGCTAAATCATGCAAGCAATCTAAAAATTGTTTCTTTACTTCTAGCTCTCTTTCATTGTTTGGGAAATGTTTATCCTAATACTTCTGAATATAGAAGTTTTGCAGAAAGTTCTTTTGTAATTATTTATTGTATAGAAAATTTGGGAACACTATTTTACAGTGTCATTGTTACACATCTTGTACCAAAAGTTGTAAATATAACCGTATATAGTACTAAAAACTTGCTTTAGAAAAGTTTTGAATGGCGAGGGCTGATATGTTGGGTTTCTCATAACTCTTTATGATATAATTCTGCATCATAACCCTGTTTCTCCATCACAGAAAGGTGAAGATGAGTTCGGGAAGGTGGACGCCATCGTCGTGTCTGTTGGAGTCGATGAGGAGATCGTCTACGCCAAATCTACAGCGCTTCAGGTGCCATGAAATACCGTAATTAAATCATCATTACATGATTGCAGCTCAATAATCATAATCAATAATCATCATGTTGTTGTTTCTCTCTGGCAGACGTGGCTGTTTGGCTACGAGCTCACCGACACTATAATGGTGTTTTGTGAGACCAAGATCATTTTTCTGGCCAGTAAGAAGAAAGTGGAGTTCCTGAAGCAGGTCGCCGTAACCAAGGGCAACGAGAACGCAAACGGGATTCCTCCAATCACGCTGCTCGTCCGGGAAAAGGTATCGCACGCGATTGGATGAAAAACTGACGTTGCGACATTTCATTTTTTTTAGCGATATATATAAAAATATGACTCTCATAGCAATATTTGGAAAGAATAATTTGAGTTATGTATTTTAATATACATAATAATATATAACATAATTTTTTTATATATAATAAAATACGTGAAAAGTTACTTTCTAAAGTTACTTTCTAAAGTTACTTACTAAAGTTTATCTGATGGACACACATCGATCTGAAACGCGTATAACTTGTTTAAATCTGATTGTGTGACAGAGCGAGAGCAACAAGGTGAACTTTGAGAAGATGATCGAAGCCATTCGTGGAAGTAAAGAGGGCAAGACGGTCGGCGTGTTCATCAAGGACAAATTCCCGGGAGAATACATGAAGAACTGGAGCGACATGATCACGGCCGAGGGCTTGGAGAAGGTCAGATCCGGTTACGCCTCCTGCATCTTCAACACTGTGTTTTTAAATCGCACATTGAAAACAATATTTTAAATTAGTGTTATTATAATATTATTAACATAGTTATTTTTATATTTTCAGTTTTAGTTCAAGTTTTAGTCATTTTGTTCTTTTGTAACCATTACATGCCGTACTAAACATTGAGATTGAGATCGTCATGCCGTTGTTGCGATTGCGATGAAATAAATTAGGGACGCTCGATATATCGGTATCGGCCGATATATGATCATTTTTATGATATCGTTATCGGCCAGATAACATGTAAGAATATATACATACCAATATATATCGGTTATCGGCTTTCAAAATAAAGAATTATCGGTTATTGGGTTTCAAATAAAAATAATTTATCAGTTATCGGCTTTCAAATTTAAACAATTATCAGATATCGGCTTTCAAATAAAAGGAATTATCAGTTATCGGCTTTCAAATGTAAAGAATTATCAGTTATCGGCTTTCAAATGTAAAGAATTATCAGTTATCGGCTTTCAAATAAAAGGAATTATCAGTTATCGGCTTTCAAATATAAAGAATTATCAGTTATCGGCTTTCAAATGTAAAGAATTATCAGTTATCGGCTTTCAAATGTAAAGAATTATCAGTTATCGGCTTTCAAATAAAAGGAATTATCAGTTATCGGCTTTCAAATAAAAGGAATTATCAGTTATCGGCTTTCAAATAAAAGGAATTATCAGTTATCGGCTTTCAAATAAAAGGAATTATCAGTTATCGGCTTTCAAATAAAAGGAATTATCAGTTATCAGTTATCGGCTTTCAAATGTAAAGAATTAACAGTTATCGGCTTTCAAAATAAAGAATTATCGGTTATTGGGTTTCAAATAAAAGGAATTATCAGTTATCGGCTTTCAAATAAAAGGAATTATCAGTTATCGGCTTTCAAATGTAAAGAATTATCAGTTAACGGCTTTCAAATAAAAATAATTTATCAGTTATCGGCTTTCAAATAAAAACAATTATCAGTTATCGGCTTTCAAATAAAAACAATTATCAGTTATCGGCTTTCAAATAAAAACAATTATCAGTTATCGGCTTTCAAATAAAAACAATTATCAGTTATCGGCTTTCAAATAAAAACAATTATCAGTTATCGGCTTTCAAATATAAAGAATTATCAGTTATCGGCTTTCAAATAAAAGGAATTGTCAGTTAACGGCTTTCAAATATAAAGAATTATCAGTTAACGGCTTTCAAATAAAATAATTATCAGTTAACGGCTTTCAAATATAAAGAATTATCAGTTATCGGCTTTCAAATAAAAGGAATTGTCAGTTAACGGCTTTCAAATATAAAGAATTATCAGTTAACGGCTTTCAAATAAAATAATTATCAGTTATCGGCTTTCAAATAAAATAATTATCAGTTAACGGCTTTCAAATAAAATAATTATCAGTTATCGGCTTTCAAATATAAAGAATTATCAGTTATCGGCTTTCAAATAAAAGGAATTGTCAGTTAACGGCTTTCAAATATAAAGAATTATCAATTATCGGCTTTCAAATGTAAAGAATTATCAGTTAACGGCTTTCAAATAAAAATAATTTGTCAGTTATCGGCTTTTAAATAAAAGGAATTATCAGTTATCGGCTTTCAAATGTAAAGAATTATCAGTTATCGGCTTTCAAATGTAAAGAATTATCAGTTATCGGCTTTCAAATGTAAAGAATTATCAGTTATCGGCTTTCAAATGTAAAGAATTATCAGTTATCGGCTTTCAAATGTAAAGAATTATCAGTTATCGGCTTTCAAATATAAAGAATTATCAGTTATCGGCTTTCAAATAAAAATAATTATCAGTTATCGGCTTTCAAATAAAAGGACTTGTCAGTTAACGGCTTTCAAATGTAAAGAATTATCAGTTATCGGCTTTCAAATAAAAGGAATTGTCAGTTAACGGCTTTCAAATAAAAATAATTTGTCAGTTATCGGCTTTTTAAATAAAAGGAATTATCAGTTATCGGCTTTCAAATGTAAAGAATTATCAGTTATCGGCTTTCAAATGTAAAGAAATTTCGGTTATCGGCTTTCAAATATAAAGAGTTATCGGTATCGGCCAAAATGTTCCTGTCTGTCTATCCCTGAAATGAAACGTCACGACTGCTCTTGCGTTGGCGTGTCAGGTGGACATCAGCACAGTGGTGGCGTATACGATGGCGGTGAAGGAGGACGGAGAGCTGGTGCTCATGAAGAAAGCGGCCGCCATCACCAGCGACGTCTTCACCAAGTTCTTCAAGGAGAGAGTGATGGAGATCGTGGACGCCGACGAGGTTTGTTCACGCACTGAATGTGATAGATGAACATGATTAATTTCATATGTTGTCCATATAAGTTTGTTCTGTATGGATATACATTATTAATTTTAAATGTGCAGTTCTTAAATTTGATTTTAAATATTCTGTAGATACACTATGTACAGTCAAACCAAACATTATTCACACACCAGATATACATTTTGATATTGTTCCACTAGTGTGATCAGGACCCTATAGTTCATTAGTGTGAGTGAGGAGAGCAGAATAAAGTAAACTGAGACATATTACACCCAAATATTCTTCATTCAGTGACTGACATTTAGGACTGAAAATGACTCCGACACTTTGAGCTGATCATGTTTTGCTGAAGTGTGTTTTCTTTAAAGGGTTAGTTCACCCAAACATGAAAATTCTGTCAGTAATTACTCTCCCTCATGTCGTTCCATCCCCGTAAGACCTTCGTTCATCTTCAGAACACAAATTAAGATATTTTTGATGAAATCTGAGTGCTGGATCACTCCTCCATAGGCTTATGGACACTATAACTTGCTGGCCCAGAAAATGTATTAAAGGCATCGTTAATATAGTCCGAGTGACTCCAGTGGCTCAATCTTAAGTTTATCAAGCGACTTTTTGTGCGCAAAAACAAACAAAAATAACGACTTTATTCCACTTTTCATTTCCTTCTCTCTGGGCCTCGGGTCTTTTCACGTAGTGTTTAAGCGTAGCGCGTCTGTGTTGCACGTCACCACGTAGGCTCACATCACCTTTGATGAACTCTTTTGGTCCTCTTCAAATGTTGACTACAGTATATCAGCGGTTATGTGTGTGTACTGGCGCGTATGCTAACCTGTTTGCTCTGTGTTTGTGTGTGGATC